>CALNHX010003088.1:74173-159049 GCA_940337035.1 Agriotes lineatus | reverse complement strand
GGCCAATAGGTTAACCGTAGCATTGCGTTAAAGAGTGCTAGTAAGAATTGCTCCCCTCTTCGTGGTAGTTGTTTGAGTACGACGCCCGTTATTAAATCGTAGCCTGGCGCTTTTGTATTACTTAAGAATTTTATTTCATTTCGTAATTCGTTAATCGTAAATTTTTTAATTGGGAGGGATAGTTGCAACGGTGCATCGAGAAAGTTGTCAAAATCTTCATTAGTCTCATTGGAGTTAGGTGTAAATACCTCCGCTAAGTGTTGGGCAAAAAGTTCAACTTTTTCTTTTTCTGACCTTGCCCAAGTGCCATCATTTTTACGTAATGGAGGAACTTGTAGTTGAGGTCTAGTGGAATATAAAATGTCCAATAGAAATTTTCTATATAAATAAAAGAACTAAATTTAATTTTTTGTCGCAGCTTTGGTGTAGAATGTAAAACGAGAGGAACAAATATTGTACCAGACAATTTGCTATTGGGCGCAGCATCTGCTTCATATCAAGTAGAAGGAGCCTGGGAAGAAGATGGTAAATGTTGTTGTTTATATGAAAACATTATAATTACCACACTCAACATTTAGGCAAAGGAGAAAACATATGGGACCGTATGACTCATGACCATCCTGAAAAAGTCTCAGATGGAAGCAATGGGGATATAGCCTGCGACTCCTACCATAAAACAAAAGAAGATGTCGCTCTGATGAAGGCTTTAGGTTTGCAATTTTACCGTTTATCCATATCTTGGTCCAGAATTCTGCCATCAGGATTTCCAAATAATATCAACTCAGCCGGCATTGCATACTACAATGAGCTGATTGATGAACTGGTCGCCAACGATATTATTCCAGTTGTAACAATTTATCACTGGGACCTACCACAGCCCCTGCAAGACGCTGGAGGGTTCACAAATCCTGATATTGCTGACTGGATGGAGTGGTTCTCCGATATTGTTTTTGAAAATTTCGGCGATAGGGTGCCTATATGGCTTACCTTTAATGAACCCAAGCAAATTTGTCAGTTTAGTTACGGAACGGGAAGGTTTGCACCGGGGATACAGTCTTCTGGTATAGCAGATTACATATGCCACCATAACCTTCTGAAGGCTCACGCTCGCGTTTATCACCTATACGATGACAAGTATCGAGCAACACAAAATGGTAAGAAGCTAATTAGTTGCTTTCTCTAAAGCTGTAGATGCATAGTGAGTTTAATATTTTATAGTTTGAGAATTCATTAGTTGTAGTTTTAGTTAATTGAACTTCGTTGCGGTATATAAATACTACATATATACAACAGATGTACATCATTTAGTGTTCCTAGTATATAACGTCACATTATTTTTCATTCTAATTCCTCTGAAAATAATAGTATATTATGTATCAAGTTTTATAAACGTCATTTTAGTCACGAGTTTTATTAATCACGAGCGAAGCGCAGCGGAGCGAGTGTTTAATAAAAGAGTGACTAATAAGTTTATAAAACGAGTTGCATACTATACTTTTTGTACGACCACAAATTTAGAGAATATAACATCATATTATTTCATTAACATTTTGACATTTATTATAATAGGTTAAATTATGCTTGACAAACGTCAAAGTGACGGTTGAAAACTAACTTGATTTTAGTTTTGGCTGTGGCTAATAAAGCAAATACTATTTGAACCTAACTTCAACCCATGACTAAGATATTGTTGCCAACTTCAGCTCATGACTAAGAGGCTCTTTAGTCATAGGTTATGAAGGCATGATTAAGAGGTCACTTTGCGACGTGTATGTTAGTATGTTAAATGGCATTTTAGTTACAGGAGTAGAAAAAGATAGTTATTCTACCAATGTTGAAGCATAGCAGCGACATTCTTGATCACATAAAATTTCTGAACTGCTGCTATAACAGCGTCATCGCTTCTAAATTTTGATCCCCGAAGAATCGCTTTTAGGTTTGGAAATTAATAAAAATGGCTAGGTACTAGATTATGGAAGTAGAGTGAACACTCCATAATTTCAAAACAAATAACACGTATGGCTCTTATGAATCGGAGCGTTATCGTGATGAAAAAAATTCCATACGACAATTTTTCTCTTCTTATAATATTTACCGGCGTTTTTAAACAACGATCTTGTCTGACTATGCCATTTACACGATCAATGTTTTTTTGAGTACACGCAGAATGCCACGAACTCCGGAGACCAATTTTTTGCTATTTATATAGGAAGAAGCCAAACTCGCCAACCATATCTGCTTTAAATTGGTTTGGCATTAAATCTTTCTTTTAGAGGTATTTAATGAGTGATTAAAGCTAATTTTTTTCATTTTTCAAAATCTAAATGCAACCACTATTTCCAACTTGTACAACTTCTAAACCATTAAAGCTCAACTAATAAAATTTAGCAGTTTTCTTTTCAATGAAATATCAAAACAAATGCAGTTGCTAGGGGCAACGTATTCCAGTAAATACTGTACAACCCTCATATTTCTGATTATTCTTGCACTCAGCGACAGTTATATTTCTACATTATCTACCTAAAACCTTCTTAGAACTAGATCATTGCGCCATAGCGCGTAATAACCTGAATAATAAAGTAAAAAAGATATTTTCAGGTTTTTCAGCTTTTTCGTAATTGTAGTCAAATATTACTATTGCCATGAGGTATATCCGCAGTAAGACACTCAAGAAACGATTTTTACTAACACCTTTCATTGTGCTGTTAGACAGTTGCTAAATCAAAACCACCAAATTAAGTTAATACACGTGGGAGTTTTGAAATTCCAAATAAAATAAAGCTTTAAAAAATATATTGAAAAAGCAACAAAAATATCAACTCTGCTGCTATAGTCTAATAATTATAATAAACTTTCACTTTCAGGACGGATTGGCATAACATTCGATGTTGGATGGGCCGAACCGGCAAATGCAACAGATGAAGAGGCAGCTAATCGAAGAAGAGAATTTGATGTAAGTATTCCTTGAAAAACAAAATAGTTATTGAATTATTCTTTGAACCGGTATTATTATATGCATGCGTATTAAATAACAATATTTTCTGAAAATAGCTTATATCATGGTAATCAAAATGGGTAACGTATACCTATTTTTATATACGGGTGATTCCCAGAGCTGTTAAAAAATGCAAGGAAAGATTCCGTGACTCTAAACAAGAAAAAAGTTGCTACAGACATGTGTTCCATTTTGTGTCGTTACGAAGTTGAAGCCTTTAGAATAGCGAGAGACGTTGTTGAGCTATTTAAATGTTTATGAATATGCAGTTGCCATGAGTGTCAGAAAATTATATATTTATAGATATCATATGATCCAATAATTTTATTTCGTGGAGGGCTGTGGATTTTTTAAAATTACATTGGCAATAATGAGTAAAGATACTTAATAATTTAACCTATGCAATATTGACAAAGAGCAGAGCGAGAACAGAATTGTTAAAAACAGGAAAAGAAGAAGACCTAGAGAATTAGAAGGAAATGAAAAGAGAAGCACAGAGGAAATGTAGGAAGAAAAGATTTGGTTAGAGGAAATGATGAATCAAGTAGAACAGAATAGTAAAAATAATAATACCAAAAGGTTTTATCAGCAAATGAAAACACAAAAGACACAAAAAACTCGGTAAAAAAAGAGGTCTAAAAGACAAATACGGCAATGTAGAACACGATGAAAATAAGAAGAAAGATACTTGAAAAGATTATTCTAGTAACTTACTATAGGAAATAGAAGAAGGTAGAAGACAAGAGCAACAAGAAATCAATGAAGAAGTGGAATAAGGAAGAGCAATAGAAGGACCAAAGTACGAGGAAACGAAAGAGATTATTAAAAAACTAAAAAATGGGAAGACGACGGGTTGTGAACAAATAAATGGAGAGATGCTCAAATACAGAGGGGAGGCACTATACAAAAGAATACACAAACTGATTGAGGATATATGGAACAATGTCAGAACTACAGAGGGATCACATTACTAAACATGACATACAAAAATATTCACGGTACTAGAAGCGGCAATAAGAGGAACAAATGTACAAGGAAGTATAAGAAATAAAGAGGCACAAATCATAACCTATGCAGATAATATAGTAATTATATTAAAAAGTTAGAACAAATTAAATGAAGTTTTTAGGAGTTTAGAAAATGAAGCAAAGGAAGTGGGGCTCCAAATAAATGAAGATAAAACAAAATATATGAAATGTCAGAGAGGAGTAATAGATGACACTAAGGAAGTGAAGATAGAAAAATACACTTTTGATAAAGTGCGATCGTATAATTATTTAAGAATACAACTAAAACACAATAATGATCGCAGCGAGGAGACAAAAGGGAAAATTCAGATGGGGTATAAAGCATACTATGCAAATCAAGACATGCTGAAGAGTAGAAAAATCAACATAAAGACTAAAATCCGAATTTATAGAAGCTTAATAAGACCAGAGGTATTATACGCGGCAGAAGTACTGTGTACAACACAAAAAGAAGAAGAACAGTTGCGAGTATTTGAAAGGAAAGTAATAAGAACGATCACAGGAACAAAAAGAACAGATGACGGGGAGCACAGACAATACATGAATCAAAAAATTTTAGAAATAATGGAAGGAGAGGATATAGTGAAGATAATAAAGGCTCAAAGCATTAGATGGCTTGATCATATATGGAGAGCGAAACATACAAGAATAATTAAAGGAATAACAACATGGAAACCTGATCTGAAAAGGCCCAGGGGGAGACCAAGAAATAGGTGGTAGAAAGCAGTGGAAAACGATTTAAGAAGTATAAACGTAAAGAAATGGAAGAAGTAACATGGAGAAAGATAGTAACGAAAATAAAAAATCATCAGAAACTAGAGGTAAAAACCGAAGACTGACAATCACGGGTCTAATCCACCCCAGAAAGTGGATTATTTACTTCGGAAAGAAGAGGCAATATTCTACCCAGAATGAAACGCCATATGTACAGTGTCCGCCAAAAAGTCGGCATAAATGAGAAAAATGTTTATTTTTTATTTTTCAAAAAAACTTTTTACGTCAATAATTTGTGCTTGTCTAAAAACCTATTTAGCCCCTATCATATATATCGAGTGATTTTTACTTGTTTAGTAAATGGAGTTTTCCGAAATTGTCAAAATCCAAAGTGCTATTTTTCGGAAATTAAGTAACATTTGCATGACATTTTTTTAGAGTGTATTATTTTTAGCTAACTGAACAATCTCAAGGCCAGAAAACACCTACCTTTTTTCAACTTTAGCTAAATATTGATTTTTCAATTTTTTAAATATTTTTCAAAATTTCACATACCAAGACTTCATATTAAAGTTCATGTTTTTATGTGAACAGTAAAGATTTATAATTGGGAAAAATAATATAACATGTTAATTATTTCCTTAGTATGTTTGCATTTTTTTACGTTTTCTGTGGAAGGTGCTTCTTAGGAGAAAATATTTTTCAATTCTAATTGTTATCTATTTAAATGGCTTCTAGAAACTCCAATCTAGCCCGGTTGATAAATTACTGTTACAAAAATCCTGTAAATGTTCTTTTACAGTTGTCTAAATGAGGAGATTTTTCTTTATCCAATTACATGTTCTAAAACATCTCCTCATTTAGTCAACTGTAAAACACCGTTCACATGAGTTTTGTAACAGTAATTCATTAATAGAGCGAGTTAGAGTTTTTTGAAAATATTTCTCTTAAAAAGCGCCTTGCATAAAACACGTAAAAATTATGCAAACCTACTAGTTTTCGGTAATTAAAAAAAAACTAAAGAAGTAATTAACATTTTATATTATTTTTTCCAGTTATAAATCTTGTTATATAACCCTTTTTCGAACGGTTATTATAATTAGTAAATTGGATATCTACCCTTGCTTAGTTAACAGAAGTAGTATCGAGAATAATGTATTAAACACTTACCTTGTTGCTTTTGAATTACTTTCAAAATTGACATATCTCATTTATGAAAATATATGATTGAAATTATGTCACTTCACTATTATTTAAAATTACCTCGGCTAGTCAGTTTATTGAGCAAATAAGAATCTATCTTCCTCAGCTGAATCAGTAAAGGTTATAATAATTAATCTCTTTATAATTGAATACTGAATTACAAAATTATTATTGTATTGACTTCTTTGTCAATCACACTCCTTAGTACTTTTAATAGAACCTTCTTTTAAGTTAGATTGTATTATTATGCTTGGTTTGACATTACAATCAATCAAAACTAAATGCTGTCAAATTATTTAATCAAATTACTTTTTCCAAATTGACGTTAAAATTAATTACAGATGCCTAGACCAAAATGATATAATTTCTACTTATAATGGCCGAAAACTTAATATTCTAAATTGCGCTCTAAACCTAAATTACAATGCTTTCCACTAATTTTGTCGTACCAAACTTGTTTATAAAAATACACTAACCTTCACGAAGACTCACTTTTACCTTGAGTGTATTTTCTATCAGCTCCTAACTGATTGGCAGTCGTCAAACACCTCCCTCGAGTTGTTGAAGACCCAAAATAGCTCGTTGTAGCTCTCGTACCTCTTAATACCTTGATAAACGGTAGTACAGCATGCCACAATCACTTTCACTTTCACTTACTGATGGTTTAAGTACCAATTACCACTTCAAATGGTTTCAAACAATCTTGAAATTATAATATGAATAATAATTGTGACCTTTGGTCAAATTTGATCGTGAAGAAGGCTATCTTGCTATCACGTACCAAATATACAATATTACTCTCACAATTAAAGGAAAGTTAGCCCTTTAACATGACTTATTAAACATAGATTATTCAAAATTAAAGAAGTTTTTTCACTTGCAGTAAACAACCCCCTGGTTGCCTATTGCTACTACAACCAGTAATCTCTCACCAACTGTTATCACATGATACCCTTTACATATCTGGATATTAATATTGAATTAATTAAGCATCCACACAGCATGCTACATTACAATCTTTTAAAGTCTTCGCATAAAAAAAATTAATTATAATATTAAGTCTTAATATGTGAAAATCACTCAGTATATATGATAGGGGCTAAATAGGTTTTTAGACAAGCACAAATTATTGACGTAAAAAAATCCCATATTATGCCGACTTTTTAGCGGACACTGTATATATACAAGGTGTCCCAAAAAGAATGGGACACCGATTAGTCACAGATTCCTTACGTTATAATAGATCGATTAAGCCTAATCTATCTTAGTACAAAGTCGCTTTCGTAAGAAGGTATAGAACCTTGAAGTTCAATTTTTAATTTTGTATTTTTTTGTTAATATCCATAAATGTAGAGTTATCGATTTTAATTTTGTACTGCACTAATAAAATCTTTTTCATAAATTAGACTTGACTGTAAGAGGCACTTTACCTATCTTTGAAAACTTTTTTAACTTTAACTTCGTTATCTGTAAAATTTTTTGAAATTTTAGGTTATTATCTGAAAGAGAATTAAAAAGCACAACAAATTCCTCTTAGTTCTTAAGTCTAAAAGCAACGGTTTACCTTAAAATGCCCATCAAAGGTTTTTGGTTGTCATTAAGACGTGCAATTATCAAGTAGCCATTAAACAAAAACAATGGTCATCTAGTAAAAAAAAATGATAAATCAATTAATGACATCAGTGACATAATAATTTGTTCTTTTATGTTTAAGAAAATGCCGCTACATAACGAATTCTCCAATGCTGAAAGGTTCGTTATGTCGCAGCATTTTCGAAAGCACACAAGACAAAAAACTGATGTCACCGTCATTAATTGATTCCTTGTTGTTGTTTACTAGATTACTATCATTACCCATTGTTTTTGTGATCATGGCTACTTGATAATTGCACAGCTTAATGACAACCAAAAACCTTTGACAGGCATTTTAAGGTAAACGGTTGCTCTTACGCTTATGAACTAAGAGTACATTATTTTTGTGTTATTTAATTCTCTTTCAGATAATAACCTAAAATTAAAAGTGTTACAGATAACGAATTTAGAGCTAAAAAAGGTTTTGAAAGATAGGTAAAGTGGCCCGTACAGTCAAATCTAATTTATGAAATTTTTCGTATTAGTGTAGTACCTAATAGTAAGTATGTATACCAAAATTCAAATTGATATTTCTACATTTGCGGAAATTAACAAAAAAAAATAAAAAATGGAACTTCAAGGCCCTATAACTTCTTACTGAAGGGACTTTATACTAAGCTATATTAGGTTTAATCGATTTATTATGACGTAAGGAATCTATGACTAATCGGTGTCCCATTTTGGGACCCCTGTGTATGATATTGACAAAATCACTTCACTTTTACAAAATGTTTAATACTGAACACGAAGTGGTGTTGTATATGGAAAATGTAGGAAATCACATATAACATTTTCTGTAGTTAATTTTGTTATTAAATTTTGTATTTATTCAACAGAAGTGTTTGGTTTTGGTAAAATTACATTACTACTATATTCTTTTATAATACCCATATGTTATTGTACTATTTCAGTACAGTCTATTTGATCGAAAGGTCACCCACAACAGCCAAGCCCGTTAAAATTTAACACCCACGGCCGTTATAACCGTTGCTACACTACCAAATTAGGTGCGGGACTCAGGTTATTAGTAAATTTTATTTATATTATTTTTATTTAAATCACATCTAAAAATTGGCCGCTTTTAGTAGATATTACGAAAACTGTAAAACAACATACGGCTGATATTACACATAGCTGACTCGGATAATCTATTAGCATCGGCCTAATCGACCTCGGCCACAAAATATACCCTCCTCCGTTATCTGCTCATTATCGGCCTAATACCGTTAAATACTATAACCTGTCAGATGTAAAATGCCTATGTCACTTTTATTGCCAACATAACATAACTGCCTAGACAAATTAAACAAACAATTCCACAGCCCTCCAGAAAATAAAAGTCTGGTATTTCCGCTATTCGGGTGAAAATATTTTACATATTAAGTGCATGGGTTTAGTTTATCGAGAAAATATGTTGAACAACAGAAAAAGGATGAATAAACGGCGTAAAAATCATATACTGAAAATTTCAAAAGTATTTGAATACCAATTTCACATTAGCTTCAAAATTAAGTTAGTAAATAGTTTCTCTATATTATTTTCTGATACGCAAACCCGAGCAGATTGCATTGAACCTTCTAGGGCAAATCAAATACTACTTTCCTTCATATTGACTGTACAAGAAGAAGTGGCATTCAATCTGATTCAGTGACTTTTCAAGTTTAGTGGCTTCTAATAAATATTCTAGATGGTACAAGAATACATTCACTACTATAAATTATTGAATTACATTGCTTTGTATTGCAAGTTCTAAGATTAACTAGTATTATATGCTGCTTAGGCGAATATAAAGATTATTTTTGTAAATTCAATTTTTTTAATAATTAAATTAGTTCAGTAAAGTTTAAGCCGAATTGAGAAATAGAAAATTTTGCGTAAGCGAAGACAATCACTAGAGATTTTAGAGAAATGAATACATGTAAATACATGACCAATTAGTGAAAAATGTCACGAGTATGTAATGGGAGAATTCTTCTAGCAACAGACACAGTTCTGTCGGAAGAGTGTAACCTAATGTGAGCTAACTATTATTCATAGTAAGGCTCGATTAATTTATAGTAATTTACAATTCAAGTAACGTTATCAAGCTTTTTACATTACGAGAGAATAGTTTGAATGAACGAGCGGCGCTAGGATCGAGTTCTTTAAAATTAGCGAGTAATGTAGAAAGCAGTTAACGTTACGTATATCGTAACACGGTTTATTTTATCCTAAAATACTAATATTTTCAAAATATAGGAAAACTTGTTATTAATGACAAAACAGCGAGACATATATCTGCTGTGGTGGTATCACTCAATACCGTATTGTTCGTAGCACTGTATGGTTATGTTAAATTCAAAATTATCAGGTTTAGTTTTGCATCAGTCTGTGTCAAATAACAAACAAAACCTAACCTACTTACATAGAATTTGACATAAACTGACATTGTCACTAACAATACACGTCAGTACTGCCAACATGCTAATAAAGTATCGTTATGTTATTTTTTTTAACAACACTAGTGCTTTTAAATTCATCTTAACGCAACCCGTTGCTAAGGAGTTATTATTATAGTAACATAATAGGATAAAACTAGCAGTCCAGTGAGACAAATGTCTCATTTAAAAAAACAAAAAAGACCGTTTTTCAAATAGAACGCGTATTAAATAAAAACTGTACCCAGACCTGGAAGGTGTCAAAGTGGTTGCCTAACCGATCGAGATTTGAAGGCGCAGAGGGCATCGGAACATTCTGGAAGCTGTCAAAGTGGTTGTCTAACCGATCGACGTTTTAAGGGGCAGAGGGTCGCAGCTCCGTTTGGCTGCTGAAACAGTTTTTATTTAATACGCGTTCTATTTGAAAAACTGCCTTTTTTGTGATTTCTCGAAAACCGGAAGTGTCACGTGACTGAAATTCCTGATCTGACATTACCATTCCAAACATATAACTTTAATAACTTTTTTCTCTATCTCTTACGGTTTGGCTGCTGAAACAGCGTCCCGGACAGACAAAACTGCGTCCCAGACAGACACGTCTATTAGATAAGGATAAAATAGTATTACTTAACATTTCTCCGATATTTAATTATCCGGCAGAAATTATAATTAATTGAGCAGAGGTAGATTCCGAATAAATACTTGATATCTCTATATTTGGTATCTAGAGCGGATAGCAAGATCGTAATAATGTAGTATAAAATTTCTATCTAGCTTCAAAACTAAAATGTGAGGAAAAGATATTGCACATATGGTATTACATACACCAGATTATAGAGATATAGTGTCAGTTAATTTCTCGGCGATATTTATTGATGCATAGAAAATTGTAACTGTAAGAACAACTAATACTTATTTTATTTCAGTATGGGATGTATGCCAACCCTATTTTTCATCCAGACGGTGACTATCCCCAAGTGGTAAAGGAGTTTGTAGCAAAACGTAGCGAAGCAGAGGGTTTTCCTCGGTCGCGTCTTCCAAAGTTCACACAGGAAGAGATCGAGTATATTAAGGGCACCTCTGATTACTTCGGAATAAATCATTACGTGACCCGTTACGTAATGGACCGAGAAGCAGAGATTATAGGTGAACCAAGTGAAGAAAAAGACGAACAAGTAACGTTATTTCAGGATCCTAGTTGGCCAGCTGGAGCTGTTGCGCATTTCAGGGTAAGTATAAAACCAATGTTAATGGCAAAATGTTAGTGTTAAATTTTAGACCGTGCCGTGGGGCTTAACAAGTCTTCTTAGACATATCAAGCTTAGCTATAATGATCCTGATATTTATATAACAGAAAATGGCTATGCAGATTGGGGCGAGATAGATGACCAAGACCGTGTTGCATATTTAAAGGTATAATTGGTTACCTATAATATATTCTACGTGGATGCAGAGTAACTTTTTATTTTTAGAGTTATTTGCAAGCAGTGTTGGATGCTGTCTATTATGATGACGTTAAGGTGAAAATGTATACAGTGTGGAGTTTCCTGGATAATTTCGCGTGGAGTTCTGGTTACTCGTAAGGCTTTTATAATTTTGGAATGTTTAACTTTTTTAAGCATATTAGTTTACGAGAAGTTTGCCCCTTTATTTTGTTTTCAGAATCAAGTATGGACTGTATCATGTTAACTACACAGATCCTGAAAGGACACGAACGCCTAAGGCATCAGCAGAAGTTTTCAAAAATATAATTAGCACAAGAATAGTACCTAATTAAAAGCCAGTTTTTAAAAGTATTTCTCCATTATCGTTATTTTATATTTCAAAGCACATAAATAAAATAAATCAGCAGTTATATACATGATGTTATTTTGTTTACACTCTTGTATATTAATATTAATGGGCAACTGATTTATAAGAGCAAAGCTACAGAAAATATAACCATCGTTGAGAGAAAAATGGGGTAGCTTAAGGTGTTCCACGTTCACATGGATTACCAAAATATTATTTTGATATCAGTAATGTAGTTGAAAAGATCAAAATTAGAGAAAAGTAAATTGTGCTGATCTTAATCAGCGAAATACTACAGATTAATAATACATTGTGTATCCCTCATTAGTATTATCTAATATTGACATTATTTATAAAGCTGTACTTGGACCAATACCGGGTGTGTATAAATTGGTGAAAGAACTACACCCGGCAATGTTGGTCATAAAATTCTGAGTCGAAAATCGTAATACTAACAAGGTGTTAGATTGGTCTTAGTGAGCCCTTTTGAGCGGTAGATAAGTACATTTTCTGTTTCAAATACGTGAAAGTATCATCACAGAAAGTTGTTCAAAATGAAAAATTATGTTTGCAATAAATTTAAGAAATAGACAATATGAAACCTTGTGTACTAGATGAAGTAATTTTGTGGTAACACGGTTTCATATATTATTGAAATTTTGCATGGGGTCATAATTTTACATTATAAACAAGTTTTTCTGACGATACTTTGACGTAGGTACTTGAATCAGAATATATAGTTTACCTGAAAAAAAGATTATCTACCGCTCGTTGAGGCTCACTAAGACCAATCCAACATTTAGTATTATATACATATCCTGTATGGCGTAATAAATAAGTATAATAATTAGCTTCTTCGCCAGACTTGTTGGAAACATCCTCCCTGCTCGGCCATCTCAATATCTATATGTGCTAAAAGAGAGGATTTTTAGCACACATGGATATTAACATTTAAAACGTCGTGGTTACCACGTGATCCACAATGGGTAATTGTAGGGGAACTCAGCTCTATGACTTGAATTGAGGTTTTCTTAGAATCTCCATTACTATAATATTTAGTTTATGAGTAAAAGTTAATTATAAATTATATTCAATTTGTAGTTTCTGATATTACCAGAAAACCTTTTCCATACCTTATCATTTTAATATCATAAAACTCCCATTAAGTGGTCTAATCTGATACTTAAATAGTGGTAACTCTTAATTATTATAAAAGAATCCATTTGTAATTAAACGTTGATGTCTACACTTTTATATACAACATTCAACCAGAATGTGCATGTCATAATGAAGCTGTGATTTTTTATAACTATTCTCCATAATATATTACGTCTAATACTAACACTGATATTTCGAATCAATATTCAAGTAGCAAAAAGGCAGATATCCTTTGCTGCAAACTAAAATACTTCAAACTGTCAGATACATTATATTTATAGGTTGATTGGAAGCACCATCATAGTACTTCCTTGTCCAACTAAACACTATATGTATGTATCGTATGGCTTTTGCTTGGCCGGGAGTCTCGGGTTTGTGACCCGAGATGTTCGGCCGCCAACTCTATGATATGATGTCAGATCATGTAACATGTGAGCAAACGAAAATGAAATCAAGCTTGCCTTTGAAATATTTGTTGTATGAATAATATGTTGGTCACACTGTAAGTCTATGTCAAATTCAAGGTTACCAGGTTAGATTTTGCGTCAGTTTTGACACAAGCTGATGACATAGATTGACAGTGCCGCTAAAATATTATCCATACAACAAATATTTCAAAGCCAAGCTTGATTTCATTTTCGTTTGCTCACATGTTATATATTATATGTAGCATGTGTTATGTATGGTCAAGGTTACTCTTTCTCATAGACCAGTCTTCCGGGAAGAGCGCCGTTAATTCTATTCCAACGGCGAATGGTGACCGGGCCCGATACCGATCTAATGAACTGCGGAAAAAATTCGCCTGCCCAAGGATTCGAACCGAGAACCTGCTTATTGCAAGCCTGACGCTCTTACCACTGCGCCATGCGGTAGTATAACTAAACACTTTACATCCTGCTTAGAAGACCAATAAAACTTTTAAAACTCCAGCGTCTAAATAACTGAAATCTCTCCAATTTTGTGTGATTCGTGTACAAGATACTCCTAACACGTTTTTATATCATTATGCTCCTTTTCCAATAATATGCCGTAATATTAGAAGAACGGCATTTCCATCGAAATTAAAATTTCTGCCTGTAACTTGTGTGACACAGGAGGTGGCTTCGTATAATAATAAAATATGTCAATTGACAAAAGCATGTTGCATGAAAATATTGAAAAATAATTAGTAGTCTAATATAACACCATAAAATAAATATATGTCGTTTTCTAATAATTTTTTTTCTTTGAACTTCTTGAAGTGTTTTATATTTTATGATTAACTATTATACCTTTCTTTTCTGTAATTAGTAAATATAAGATAATGTTCTATATTTGACATAAAGTGAAGTGCCTAAACTAACCTTGGTTTCATTTATTGTCATTGTAAATGAACTATAGCAGACAGCTTCCTAGTAATTGCGGTGTTTAGTTTTGTTGCGATATTATAATAATTATTATACAAATTTTCAGTACAAACTAGCTGTATGTATTCAAAAAAAGTATCTATGTCTATGGTAACTATTGCCAATTTAGATACCTGCGCAGTCCAGTTCGATCATAATTAGCAATGCAAATACGTAATTTTAATTTTAAATTAGAACAAGAGATCAAATTCAGTGTTTTACTGTTAAAACGAGTATATAACTTTTCCAAGAATTTTATAGAACATGGCAACTAGTTTGGCAACAGTCACTAAGACATCTCGTTTAATAAAAACTCGTACGTATAAAAGGAAACCCAACTACTTCTCTCTATGCTAGTGTTGAATCACATCCAATTCCTGTAAATGCTCCCAACTATTTAAATTACCCACTTCTCTCTGTCTTCAGTAAATCCCAAAGATTGGAACTGTCAGTTAACTGTTCCAGTTTCTAGAGATATCGATTGGAAAGTTTGCGCTTTTTTATTCGACTTCAAACAAAGATGACTGCGGCTATTCGGAAAGTTGTAGCCTTGGGAATCTCGTATAAGTACAATTAGTGAGGTAAAGTGGCCAGTTTCGATTTCAAACTCGCAAGCTACCTGTGTGGGAAAAATTGTTTATGGTTTGATTTTGTTTACGGTTGTGTGCCCCAAAACTAGTGTTAGTTTATATGCCGACAAAGAAATCCCTCCTGATAATACGTGACGCAATATCAGACAGAAACACAGAGTGGCTGGCCTTGACTAGCCAACTGATAAGAGGAACTTCCAAAATTTTTAAGCACATGTGAAGCAGAGCTTGTCTAGGCGGTATTATAAAAGCAAATGGCCATAGATTAAATTGTGAAGTGTTCAAAACAACCCCAAACCGAAGAAATGAAGGTTCATATTTTTCTGCTTCTAACAGGCCTTCAGGTATGCTTAATTAATTGTTCAGCTCTGTAAGATAACTAGATACTAATGCGAACAAATACCTACATCACGATTGTAGTCGCTATAAATATTTGTCAGATTAAATTCCGAGAATACTGAGATTATACTAACAATTGCTTAAGCAAATACTAAACCGCAGGTATATTTTGCGTTTTTTTAAATAAGAGAATTGCATTTTGCATAACCCATTAACGACAATTATTTATTTAAAACTGCGTAATAAGTTTAATATTGCTAGTCTAGCTCTCATTCCATTTCACTTTATTTTTATTATTTACCTAGAAAGCCGACATTTGCGAATTTAAACACAAAAGGTGACCTTATTTATGTAAATGGGTCCAGTTGCATCACTTGTTCGTATTGTTTGTTTATCGCAATCGTACACATTACAGATTATTAACCCCGCACCGTCAACAGAGATATGCTTGACAGAGAAGTTATTAATTTCTCATTTGGGTTTTTTCGCACCACTAAATCTTGCTAAAAATACCAATGTAACGATTTAACGTAATGTAAACAACGCGCTCAAAGTTATGGAAGTCAAAGTTTACATTTATCAATCATTATAGAATGAAGAGTGACGTACCGACAGAGTAGCAAATGCTTTAGGCTTATGAGCTGCAATCTCAGTTTAAAAATATACCAAATAATTAACCATTTGAATGTCAATCTACAAATAAATTCCGTTCGCTTCCTTTGTTTCTACATATAAAAAGATTAAGTAAATCTGGTGTTTTCAACACCAACTAGACTGTTAATTATTGTGAACTAGACCTACCCCATAGGCACCATGTGGTTCATAAAAAGTGAAAAAGAATTACAATTTAGCTATACCTATATATTTAAACTACATCTGTTTTTTAATTATTATAAATTTAGTTTCCGTTCACAAATTGCTTGTTTATATAAATGGGAAACCATGGCCGTCTTCGAGGCCGATGTCCTCTTGTTTGTTATTTGCGCGTCAGTTCTAATGCAACAATATCTATTATTCAATTATACAGTGTGGTCCATTATGTGTGCAACAAATGGGACATTTTTTATTAGTTGAACAACCGAAATTTAAATACCGCCACAAGTTAGTGCATCTTCGATAACTATATCAGATGCATTTAGAATGGCTCCAAGTCAAACGGCATACAGGGCAGGACAAAAAATATGAAATTCGTTCAAGAATAAAGTTACCTTATTTCAAAAATATGGCAAAATTTTATTGAGAAAAGTTGTTTAGAATCAAAAGTTATGCTTAAATGCAAAGTCAGGGCCTCCTATTCGAATTTTTATTCTCTTTTGGACAATTTTGTATTAGCTCCGTGTGAAGCATATTTTTATTATTCTGATTTTATATGTATTTAAAGTAGCCACAACCACATCACTTTTAAATAACTTTTAGCAACTTGAAACATATTTGTTAAAATTACTTGGACGGTCACTTCATGTTTGTTGCAACGATATTTAACAGAACTTGAAAATTTCTCAAATATTCTTTTTAACAATGCTTTACTAATAATAATTTACATACAAAAAATATCTCAACTAAAGCATAAACAACAAAACATACCAAAACTATCACGGATAGCTATGGCAAAAACAAAAGAGCAATTATACATGAAGAAAAATACAATAGGTAACTGAACAAGTAAAAAACAAATTAAAACAGTTATAACAACAAAAATGATCGAAGCGTCTCTGTATGTCCAGCCTCCCTTTCGATACGTCTAATTGTTGGCACATAAAGTTCGCTTAAAGTTGATCGCATCATCCTGACAGGAATATTTCTGCAATGTAATCTTATGGAAGTTTCAAGCCCTTCAACATTATTAAAAAGTCGCTCTTTGTACACTTTTTGTTTCAAATATCTCCATAAGAAAAAATCCAGCGGTGTAAGGTCTGGGGAACGAGGAGGCCATCGTGGATCGGTATTTCATCCTAATCATTTATTACCAAATTTCCTATTCAGCATTGGGAAACATCTCCAGTGGAATGAGCAGGACATCCATCATGTACAATACAATAAATTTTGTCGTTCTTGTAATATGTTATCCAAAAACTGCCCCAATTCATTTTCCAAAATGTTCAAGTAACTATACCATTCAAATTTTCTCGGAAAAAGAACGGACCTATTAATTTATCATTTAATATACCACACCAAACGTTTTTCTTTTGATAGTATTGATTTTTGTTATCGATAACGAAATATGGATTTTCATCTGACCACCATCTACAATTTTGGGATGATACAACACTATTTGTTGTAAAAGTAGATTCATCTCCAAACATAATATGTCGATGAAAATCTCGTTGTTTTTCTATTTCACCCTGGACCCACATGAAAAATCATACCTTAATTCATAGTCTCTTTCTTGAAAGGTACAAATGAATTTTGGCTTGTAGGCATGGTATTTATTTTTCTTAAGAATGCGCTTCACAGAGGGTTTTTTTACACCGGTGTATTCATAAATTTATTATGCGGACGTTTTAAAGTTTTTGATAACTGTCTGAAGTACGCTTAGCTGGTTTTCTGCTGTGCATACAGTTTTTGTACGTTCTTTATTATAACTGTATTCTAACGATCCCGTATAGAATAACTATATATTTATAAAAAGCTGTAATTAATAATAGAAAACTCTAATTACTTTACTAGTCACACGCTAGATGACATAGGTAACTGCAACTAGCTTCAGAGTGTTCCTGATGCACAGATAGATAGATAGATCTGAATGTTTATATTATTACTTAATTGACAATAAAAGTGATTATTGGAATTGAAATCAAACCGCCAAAGAACCACACACTGCTCATGGATTGTTAATAATATTCAATTAAACTTGTGCATATTTCTGTTTGTTGATGTCAGATTATTATTTTTTAATTGAGTAAATAAGGAACCTTGTTGTGTTACATGTTCTACATAAATTGAATGGCTAAAGTACATGTGATTGGTCGCTTTGCTTAGTGTTAAAATATACAAAACAGAAGCAGAGTATTGTTGCAGACGTCTCCCAGGTCTCGTTTCGAATAGATTGGCATTAAGTAAAAAATATATAAAAACAATTTGAAATGATTTTTTTAAATTCTATCAAAAATGCATCCATTAGTGTGAGTAGTACATTTCATGAGATAAACAAATTACCTAACATGGGAGCTATAGATTTCTGTTGATGCAATTTGAATTTGAATAGCCATAAGTTCGACATTAGTGTAAGAATTGCATTTATTTCAATTTGTTCCAACTTTTGGTTGAGGAAGGAAGCTTCTGACAGTATGGTCTCATTGAACTGTAAATTCATATTCTTTTAACGGCAGTTCTTCGCACGATATCGAGAAAACTTCTTACAGATTACTGATAAAATCCCATAAGAACTAAGTGAAGATACTTATTAGCTTATTACAAATAGTATTACTGAAATTAATTTATAGGATTTCAAGCAGCGAAAAATACAGATTAGTTGCTTGCATTACGAGTGCGGTAGGTTGCTGCATTTTACAGTCCGAGCTTTTAATTTTTGAAGCACAACTTGAAGTGAAGTGTTTTAATAAAACCGAACGCTATAATAGGTATTTAACATGTCGAGTGCAATAACACTTTTAGCACGAGATTGCATATAATATTTTTTCTACGACCTTAAATTTACTGTTATTAATCCATAAATGCCGATTTAACAAAGGTTTGCATTTATGACAGTAATAATTTATGTCATAGTAAAGAGATAGCCGTGACGGAAGAGGTGACTGTTTCTGCAGCCGGCAGTTGCCAAGATTAGTTATCAAAGGTAATTATCATAGTACACCTTTTACTTTATCCATTACGTCATGCTTTAATTATTTCAAAAACACTACCTTTAACGAAAGAAGTAACTAGAACAACTTTATAGCCTCACTTCCAGTTTAAAATACGTAAATTCAAAACCAGCTGGTTCTTTTAGCACGTGTGGTAAAAGTAAACAGCCGATTTCACTTTTAGCACGCTGATGTATAATACGTCATTTTTAACTCGAAAAGCTATTGGTAAAACGTCTACTTTTAGTAGTGGTCGTAGAAAAAATATTTAATGCACCAGTATTTTATTACATTTTTTGGCAGAGATATTTTTTAAACATTTTCTATAAATTCGAGATTTGCTGCCGGATATCAAAACCACATTGCCCATCAAGCAAGCTACCTTTAGCAAATTTTGTAGTCGATCCTGCATCAAAACTCTTTGAAGCATCCAAAGCCAATGTGATAAGTATCTGTATTGTGCAAAAATGTTATTTTTCCAAAACTCAACTGAACTAGGAATTATTTAACTAGCTTTTTCGCAAATGCAACTTTTTTAAGGGCCTCTGAGACTAAACAGTTTCTAGTCATATTACGGCACCGGGATGCGTATATATACACTGCCTAGTTGTAAAATAGTAGTTACGGTGGACGTCAACTGTGCATAAATGTGTATAGAGGACCAAATAGTTATTTATATGGCAAATTCGTTATAAAGATGTTTATATTCGTTCGAGGATGACAAGTTTCCAAGCCCGAAGGCTCTGACCCGAAGGTTTGTAAGTCGCCCGAGAGGTACAAACGTCAAGTAATATACGTGGTGCATACGCGCTTTATTTTCCACTTTGAATACGTGAATAAATTGAAAAGCCATTTATAACGCCCTAGGACGTAAAAAGCGGGAGTAATGATTAAGTAACTATTACTCCCGCTCATTATGAAACGCCTTAGGACGTTATGGAAGGAATAATTAACAGCAGCCCTACATAAGTAACATATTTAAAAGTAAAAACATGAACAAAAGAAAGAATACAATAAAAACTCGTAGTTCTAATCTACAATGATAGACAGCTTGTTTCCGACTGAGTCTAACATAGGTATGATGATAACAAATTTTGGAGTCGTATTTTCTTAATTTGAACTTGGATGCAAAGTTTAAAGAGATCGCTTAATTTAAAATATTGGAGTATAGTAAATTGAAAATACGTAGTTTACTTATACTGACGATTCATATGTCTGCTGTGTTTTTTTTTCAAACATAACCAATCTTTTGCAAATTTTGCAAACTAACACTCGAGAACATTTACAGCAACCTTCTTTAATAAAATTTTGCAATACCTTTAATAATTATAGCACTCTACACGAAACTGAAAAAGTGATTGCCGAATTCACAAGGACTATATGATTTCAACTGAATTGGAATTATGGGCAAAATACGTTTCAGGGCCAGCAGGAACGATTTTCCAATGACGAAAATACAAATCCAAAATGTTTGGGTCATTATACGTATGTAAAACTCAATTGGAAACATGCTGTATATAAAGTTGCAGGATAGTAACGAACGACTGGCTGATAAAACAGTGTAATTAAGGAATTGAAATTCGTTCTTTAGGGCAGCAGGTCAAATACTTGCTCGAATAAAAAAGTGTTCTTTTCATTTGCTGCCCTGAAGAACGAATCTCAATTACTTAATTGCACTATAATCATACATTCACTAGTACATCTGCATATACAGCTACGAATTAATTGTGCAGGTTTATTTGTGATATTTAAAAAAAGTAAAAGCATACGCATATGGCACGCGGTATATATAAGTAATATCTAGATGAAAAACAGAGCTTTCTTGTAATTTTAGGACCCAAGCTGAGCCTACAGTCACAAAAATCTTACCCAGTGACTTACATATGGGATCAGCTTCATCTGCCCATCAAGTAGAGGGAGCTTGGAATGAAGATTGTAGGAACAGTAATTAGCTTCTCGTAAATAACATACTAATATCAACATTTTAGGGAAAGGGGAGAACATCTGGGATCGCATGGCCCATTCTCGCCCTGAGAAAATCGAAGATCGTTCGACAGCAGATATTGCATGTGACGCTTACCACAAAACTAAGGAAGATGTGGCATTAATGAAAGGCATGGGGTTGCAAGTTTATCGCTTCTCCTTGGCCTGGTCAAGAATTTCGCCTTCCGGCTTCCCAAACAGAATCAACCAAGCAGGCGTTGACTACTACAATGAGCTCATTGACGAACTCAAGGCCAACCATATATCCCCCATTGTAACCATTTTTCACTGGGACTTGCCACAGCCGTTACAAGATCTTGGCGGATGGACCAATCCAGCAATTACAACGTGGTTTAAAGATTACGCTCGCATTGTTTTTGACCTTTTTGGCGATAGGGTGAAGGTCTGGATTACTATAAACGAGCCCAAGCAAACATGCCAATTTGGATACGGGACCGGTGTGTTTGCACCTGGACTGGAGTCTGACGGTATTGGAGATTACATTTGTGCTTATAATTTACTGAAGGCACACGCTGAGGTGTACCATTTGTATGATAAAGAATATAAACGAAAGCAAGGAGGTATGTAGTTGTTTTACATCACTGTTATATTTACACATAAAAGAATACTTTACAATTTATTTACAATTTCCAGGGCGTATTGGTATCACAGTTGAATGCGCATGGACCGAACCAGCAACTAATCGAACAGAAGATATCCATGCAGCCGACAGAAGACGACAATTTGATGTAAGCAACAAATTTTTAGATGTCGGTTTATCAGAATACAAAGATTTTTGTTTCATCTCATCTTGTCAAAGCATATAAGATTTGTATTACATGCAAGTCATATTTAACCACCATCAAACCATTTAATGAATGTGGCTATATAAAAAATTGTAAAAAGTGTGCTATTCCATTTGTTTATCGAAATAATTATGGCGATTGTGATGCATTATATTGAAATATTGATTTAGAAAAAATGCTAGCAATTATTAATACAGCAATCTTCATCTTAAATAAGTTCTTTAATAGAACATGGCAGCAAAACCATAATAGCTATTTATGATACAAGTACATAATGCCCTGCTTTAGTGGGCGCGCCTATTTAAATGTATAAAGAAACATATAAAGGCAGCCCACTAAAGAGCATTATGTACGTGTACCATACAAACTTTTATGTCGATAACAAAAAATTTGTTAGAAATATTTAGCACCATAATAATTTATCGCTGATTCTTCATTTACAAACACTGTTTCGTGTTCATATTCAAATTTGTTCAAAATGGCATGTTATGTGCAACATTTACTTGACAGTAAGAGTTCAGTCCAATTTACTTTAACATTATTGTAGTAGTACAATAAAGTAGGTATTACTTAACGGATTGAAAACTGTTTCATAAATGATGCAGTCGAATATAAAAAATATTATTTCAAAATCATTGTTTTCTAAAATTACAGTTTGGTTTATACACTAACCCTGTATACCACAAAGACGGAGATTTTCCAAAAGTCGTGCAGGAGTTTGTAGACAAACGTAGCAAAGAAGAAGGGTTTACACGATCACGCCTTCCAAAATTCACCCGTGAGGAAGTCCAATTTATCAAAAACACTTCAGACTTCTTTGGCCTCAACCATTATACGACGCTCTATGCGAAACACAAGCAACCAGAACCTATTGGAACTCCATCTACAGCTAAGGATATGCAGGTGGAAGCTTATCAAGATCCAAATTGGCTGACTGGGTCATTTAGTTATTTCCGAGTAAGTTTTCTAACTTTAATTGAATAATGTAGTGAAATGTCTTACATCTGCAGAAGATGCTTTAAATAATATTTTTAGTTGGTACCGTGGGGCTTCAGAAAGATCTTGAACTATATCAAAGACTGCTACGGAGATCCCGACATTTTGGTTACTGAAAATGGATTTCCAGATCTTGGGGAGCTTGATGATAAATCAAGAATCAAATATTACACTGTAAGAATCACTGGCGTAAAAAGAAAATCAAAAATTGAAGTTTTTTTTTTAGGAGAATTTGGGCGCCATGCTAGACGCAGTTCATCAAGACAAGGTAAAGGTGAAGGTGTACACCGCTTGGTCTTTAATGGACAATTACGAATGGGCATCTGGTTACACGTAAGTTTTATTAATGCATATTAATACTGACAGCAAGGATTAACTATATGGACTGGTTTCAGGGTACGATTCGGATTTCACCATGTCAATTTTACGGATCCTAACAGACCTAGAACTCCAAAAGCGTCGTCCAAATTTTACGCTAACGTAATTCGTTCACGAAAGTTGACGATAAACGTCGGTGATGAAGTGTAATTGAATTTATTTAGAATATAATCTATTTTTTTAGTAAGAAGAAAATTGTTTTGTATTTAATAAATTTTGTAATAAATACTATTTTGTTAAAATTGCTAGTAGTTCAGTACGTGTACCTAGTTACAGCCATTCCATATATAAGTAAGAACCAGATCCAATTTCTTCCACTGGTTTGTATACAAAAAATTATTGACGCTGTTCCATGCCTTTAATTACAGTAGGTACAATAACTGCAAAACAAAACATTAATTATTTTTATTATTTGTTCTGTCCCAGAATAGACGTTAAATCTATAAACTGCATTTTTTTCAATTTTAGCAGTCGAGCATAACGCTTTATATGCAACTCATACGTAATGAAACTTTATTGACCTCTCTCGCAAAGCTTGTTCGGCCATAAAATAGACTCATGAAATAAAGTCCTTCTTCTATAATTATAGCTCATTTGACTTAAGTAAATTACTCCATTATGTCACTACGTGAAAGAACGAGATTATTATTTCATTGGGGGCAATTATGAGATATTCTTTTCATGCATTCTGTACGTTTTTAAGCATGCAACTGTCAGAAAACGGTCAAATATTTGTAAATGTGTACTTCAAATAGTGTGTGAAACACGTACAGAAAGGGTAACTATATCACGTATGCAATTGGAAAACGAGACGTCAGCAGCATTGGCATTCATATTGGCAAAATAATCACCCTCATTTTCTCATTTGTTTCACAAATAGCTATAACAATTACGAGTAGTTTCATAGTTTTCCATTTTCAGTTCATTTACTTTACTGCGATGACTTTATAAAGGTCTTATGTTATCTATAATGTAGATTAAATTACACTTTAATAATAGAAACACGTGTATGATTATTACAGCTTAAGGCAAATCCATCTAACTAAAGCTATTATAAGTGATTAGACAATTAAATAAAGATCTTTTACAATATCCCATATAAGCTATTCAGAGTCAAGATCTTGAAAATTCAATAATAATTATTAACACATATATTAGAGCTTCGTAATGAATGAAAATTTTGTGTAGTGTGATAATTAGCGAAATTACTTTCGTTTTCTAAATTTTTATTTTGGGTGTAATTACTTGGTGACGACCAGAAAATTTTAGAACAGCACTTTTCCGCAACTTATTACTGCTAAAATTTCACGCTCCATCATTTTCTAGATATCAAAATTGCTTCCTTATATTAGAAACGAACTATTTTTAA
Organism: Agriotes lineatus; assembly: GCA_940337035.1. NCBI lineage: Eukaryota > Metazoa > Arthropoda > Insecta > Coleoptera > Elateridae > Agriotes > Agriotes lineatus. The sequence goes on along the minus strand of CALNHX010003088.1, from coordinate 134,462 downwards.
TGCTGTGTTGTTATCTGTTCGAAATGATGACTGCTGGCGGAAAGTAATAATAATCGTCATAATATTATAACGCATTAGTGATTACACAACTATATCCATATAAACATGCGGTTAGATTAGATTAAAATCACGGTTTTGTAATGAGTTTAGACATTTCGCCCTGTTTAATAGTGTGAAGCGCTACTACAACAAACTGCAACTAATAAAATTGGTTTGCCATGAGAAAGAGCAACCATATACGCAAAATATTGTCTTCGCTAATAATTTTGGAGTATATCTTAAGGTATGTTTAACTTTCCTGTATTTGTCATATAGAAATATTATACCGGGTGCCCATTCTCAAAGTCGAACATAGGCAATTAACATTAGTGCATTCACTCATTCTTCATTGAAATAATTGATTTTTCTGTAGATAATTTTAACAGACGTTGACAGTAAATACGTGATTTACGCCAACTAATTACCAATTTTTTTGACAAATGCTATCGAACTGATGATGACTGCTGGCGGCATATTTAAAAATTCCCAAGTTTTAAATTAGTATTTTAAAATAAAAATCGCATCTTGAATATTATTATGGATATCATTTGATGCGTAATAATTTTATCTTTCCATTGATACCATTACCTTCCCTGTAAGTTGAATTGGCGAGCAGGAATCGGTAAAAAAGTTCAATACAATGTTAATGGCCTATGTTCGACTTTGAGAACGGACACCCGGTATACCTAGTAATACAATTTGTAAATAAAATTATAATAATGTCAAAATAAGCATGCGTATAAAAAACAGTAGTGATGCATTCTAATTTGAATCATCTGCAGCCCCTTATTTTAAAAGGTTGGAAAAATGGTCAAAGAAACGCTACATAGTGTGTCCAAGGTAGGACTCGGTTAAATTTGACGAAATGTGCGACATTCGAAATGCTACTGTAATCCACACTGAAATTTCATATTTTTTTAATTTTCGTTGATTACTGGCCCACTGAAATTTTCAGTTTTTAATTTTTGCGTGTACATATTCTGAGAAAATCTTTTACGAAATGAATGAAAAAGAAAATATCATTACTGGATAAAATAAACAGTCACTGTCTCTAAATTAATAATTTTCTATGTAATAGCATGTTTTAAGCTTAGCTTAACGTCTATAGTTTTTTGTTCTGTTCGCACCTTTAAGATAAGTTCGAAGCACTAACAGCACGCCGTAAGTTCACAGGGGTTTTTGAATCGCTTTATAGAGGTCTATATGTTTAATCATTAATTCTGTTATAAAGATCAATAATGTTATAGGAAGAGCTATTTGATACTGAATATCCAAACACGATTTAAGAATATCTTGTTGTTCCTGAGAAATTTCAGATGGCAAGAGTTTAAAAACATTTGCTTAGTATTCGGAAAATACCTTGGCCTTTTTTAGATTAGTTCTTGCCCACGACGTATCAGCTTTCCTAACGGAAATAACTTGCATGTTGTGAAATAAGTTTTGGGGAATATCCCCGTTCGTATTGCAGTACCACCTTCACTGATCTGCGCCAGTATATCAACATTCTTGAGAATTGTTTGGAAACTTTGTCACAGCCTCAAGGATGACCCGCTCGAACGTAATACTACACTCTTACAAGAATTCTTGGACATTTCCTGTATTATTTTTATGTGTAAAGCGCAGTGCAGTTTATCAACTTCCAAACTAGGTGATGCACTAAGCAGTAACAAAAGCATTTCACTTTTTCAAGCAAACCGCTGTCCTCCCAGATTAAGATATCGCCCGGCCCATTAGTTCGCCGTGGTAACCATTTAAGCCTGTTGCAGGTAATAAACGTCTTAACCTACAAAACTCTATAGGTATTTCTGATTGGTCTTGATTTTCAGTTTTCTAAATCCTCTAAAAATGTTTCGTTATCTGAAGAAGCTCTCGTAGAAATTAAAATTTCCCTATTTTCTAGAATTGCAGTCTTTACTGCGGTTGATCAGTTCTGTTTTAGGTTGGTATTTAGGTTGAGGATTGATTCTCAAGCCACTTTCTGTATTATTCTTCTTAGATTTTCTACAGTTTCATCGATCTTTTTAGAAGTTTTAAGCGAGATGTTAATGTTAATCGTTTTTTCGATTAATTTCTTAAACAGGTCCCACTCCGTTTTCTTGTTGGTAAGAGATGATGACTTGTGTTTATTAATTACTTCGAAACTCAGGGTTACTAAAAATGGGTGAAAGATCTGACCAAAAATCAACATTTTGTTCAACACGAGATGGCTTGCAGGTATTCCATTTGTAACGCAAAAATCAATGGCGTCTGCGATTTTGTTTCTATCACTGGGCTAGTAATATGTAGACTTTTCTGTGGACAAGGCACGGACGTTTTTCTTGACCATGCATTTTACGAATTCACTGCGCTTGGGTATTATCAGCCTTGAATCTCATCTTGAATGGAAGCAATAAATCTATTTCGTAGTGTTATAAAATTGTCTTGCCTTTGGCATTGTGCGGGAGACAATAAACCGCAAAAATTATTCTGGATCCGTTTGGAACTTGAGAGTTTCGCAGTGTTTAATTGAGATTATAATCATAACAACACTTCCATCATGAGCTGTCCCATCAGGGTGTTTAATGTCATAGATTGTGTAACCATTTATTCTTAGGTTATCATGATGTTAATGTCATATTCCAGCAGCAAATTGAATACTTTACCAGGTCATTTTTTAAACTCCAGGCAAAAGTCAATTTTTCCAAGGTTTTCTGTGGTAGAGCTGGAATATTTGTTGTTGTTGGACGACATAGGGTTTTAGTGCGGGGAATTTTCTTTGTACTAAATAGCAGGGTGGTTGCCTTCACACAAAGCACATTGAGGTCTTTGCCTGTAGTTATCCTGCAAGTTTGGTTGTGAAATCTCCCACATTTCACACAGCGCTCGTGACTACTCAAATGTCTTTTTTTTGTGATCCAGTGTTGGGTATTGTGAGATCATTGTTTTTCGTATAGATTCCACTAATATTTTACAATATTACAGGTAGTGCAACTCGTACAAAGTTTTATTTTTGTCGGTTAATTAAAAATACTTCGAATTATGTACCTTTTGCTGGTTATTTCGGCCTTTTCCTCAATATCGACTGGATAATGCAAGTTTTTGATGACCACCCTGTAGGTGCTATCCTATTTCAGCTTTTACGTGTGGTTTTCACATCCTTGTTTTCAGTTATTATGCAGCCGCACTGTGAGCATCGGCATCGGCTGTCACACCTGCGATCAATGTCGGTAGGGTGTTAATTTTTTTCATGTTTTTCTCGTTTCTGTTTTTAGTATTTCTGATATCATTGTTTTCAGAAACATTTTATAGATACTGGAATATGGGAGCCTCGGTGGGCGAGTGGTCCCGCCGCTTGCAGTCTAGATCACAATGAAAGTACGAAACACGACACCGGGCCCGGGCGGTCTAGATTTCACTTAGTTAAGGTTTAGATTTAAGTGATGCCCGCACCCCCTGAAGTATAAGCATAAGCGGTTAAGGGGGCAACAATAGTCAGTAGGGAAAAAACAAACAAAAAGGTACTGGCAATTGTCTTCAGGGTTTACTGGGGGTTTTTTTGTAGTCTGTTATTGGTCTGTGTATTTTTTAATGCTATTATTTCTAAGTGACATTTTGTGGCGAGTTTCTTTTCTGCTTTCTGCTAGTAGCTTCCGCACATCTAAAGCTGTCTTTAAACTCTTAAACTATGTTATATTTTAGTCTGCTTTATAATTTCTTCCTCCGTTTGCTCACTTGCAAGTGGGGTGAGGTTAGATCTGTTTGAATTAATAACCTTGCGATCAGATTATAAAGGCAATTTTGTAAATAGGTTTGTAATCGTACATGGCCAAACAGTAGACACAAATGTTATTCCAAACGACTTGCTATTGGGAGCAGCATCGTCTGCTTATCAAGTAGAAGGAGCATGGAACGAGGATGGTAATATCTTGATTTAATAAAAGTACGAACTTACCAGTTAGTATTTAGGCAAAGGGGAAAACATATGGGACCGTATGACACATGACCGTCCGCAAAAAATCACAGATAGAAGTAACGGCGATGTAGCCTGCGACTCCTACCATAAAACTAAAGAAGATGTCGCTCTCATGAAAGATTTAGGATTGCAGTTCTACCGTTTTTCGTTGTCATGGTCGAGGATTCTACCATCAGGGTTTCCTAACAAAGTCAACCCAGGAGGTATCAAATATTATAATGAACTGATTAACGAGCTGGTTGCCAATGGCATTATTCCGATTGTAACGATTTTCCACTGGGATCTACCGCAGACGTTGCAAAATTGTGGTGGATTCACAAATCCCGTGATTACGGAGTGGTTTGAATGGTATTCAAATGTTGTTTTCGAACAATTCGGGGACAGAGTTAAGACCTGGATTACTTTCAATGAACCCAAACAGATTTGTCAATTTGGTTATGGAACAGGAAGAATGGCACCTGGAATTAATTCTTCTGGTATAGCAGATTACATGTGTGGTCACAATCTTTTGAAGGCGCATGCACGCGTTTACCATCTCTATGATAAAAAGTTTCGACCATCACAGAAAGGTAAGAAGCCAATCTGAAAATTCCCCAAAACTATATATATTAACAATAAACATACATTGAGCTTTTAGGTAGAATTGGTATAACCATGGAATGCCAATGGAGCGAACCGGCAAACATTACAACTGATCTAGAAGCAGCTAACCGAAGAAGAGAATTTGAAGTAAGTAATTAATTCAAAAGTCAAAGAAAATTAAAGAATTTTATTGAATGTGTCTATTGCAAAAATGTGTTTTGCCAGAAAAACATATTTTCAAGGAAATATCGTAATTTTACTGTAGCTATACGCAGCATAAGAATGCCGGTTCGATATTTTCCAATTTTCCGGCATTCCCTTTGGATTTTTCCGAATTTTCTTTTTTGCTAAACCACCTCGGGAGTAAGACGAACACAACAAAAGAAAAATCATCCAAATCGGTCAAGTCGTTCTCGAGTTTTTGCGTTACTAACACACTAACGCACTAACACACGGCGATTGATTTTTATATATAAGATTGAAAGCTTGAACTACTGCAATTCTTACTTACTATTGTTACAAGCTGTCTATTGTTATACTGTGGTGGGCATGTAGTTTCAGTATACCTAAAACAAAGGAAAATGTTAACAAAAATTTATTAATACTGTATTGCTAATAATCCAGTGGCAACCATGAAATTTACTTCTAGCATTTATGCATGTTGAATCGATTATAAAGAAAACCACGTTAAAACTATCTCCTGCGTTAACCTACATATTATAGCAGTAAATTCAGTAAAATCGTGTGTTAGAGTATTATAAACGCGTTGAAAAGTTGGCAAAGTATATTATGGGTATCCTTAGCCTCATTATTGATTTTATATTAATTTTGAACTCTCATTTTATGCGTGCTAATCAATCACCGAAGTTTTTCGTAATATATCAAACCAACACATTACGTTCCCTTAAAATGTTCTTCCTTTTGTAAGCAACTTGCCTGTTCATTTGTAACAAGACATTATTTTTAATTTCCTCCGATTTTGAGTATATGATTGGCCGGTAACCGTTGTCCTTGATTATTGGTTACCGTATTTGATGCGTTTCTCCGTTTAGCAGCACCTTCCGAAAGGAGTTATGATTGCAGAAGATATATACGCATGCCAATATATTTTTTAAATGGTGGGGTAGGCCCAGGTTGTTTATAAAGAGTATATTTAATTACCAGGAGGCGTGTATTACCAAAAAAAAATCTGGTTCGATATTGATCGTATAATTTGTCAAAAATTTTTAGCTTCCTTACTAGGTACATTATATAAAAAAACAAAACAACCCATTTGAAAGGCATTTAACTGGAAAATCACACACTTCACATAAAAATCTAACTTTTGAAAAAAATCGTTAGAACCGTTTTTGGGGAAAAAGGAAAAACTTAAAAATCAAAAGAGTAATCACCATACTTCCGGTTATGCGATCTAGATAGTACACAAAACTTATTTATGAAGTTTCAACGTCATATCTCTTTTCATTTTTGAGACACACAGACAGACAGACCAATGAACAAAAACATGTTTTTTGGGTCAGGGGACTCTAAAACGTGAAGAGCTGTTGAAAACCCAATTTCAAATTTTTGTGGTGAATGCAATACTTCCTTAATTGTAAAAGAAGATAGTAAGTACTTGTATCATATATTCTAATCATTTCCGTGTGACCCACTCGCGATATGCGTCGATTTGACAAACTGCAATTCGCCTAAGTAGCAATGTGAAAGAATGACTGAGAATATATTGTTTTTCATTTACTTGTAAACATTGCAGTTTGTAATGCAGCATACTGTATGTATGATACATTTAATTTAAATAATTATATCCAGATGTCTAATGGGTATCATGTGATATAAATATAACAGTTGTATGTTTTAACTGGTGGGGTTGTACGGGCAACCAGAGGGTTGTTTATATTTTGTGAAGTATATCTAATTTGGCTTTGCCTAAACATATTAAAACTGTTAACCATTGCAAGTACGCTATTAAGAATACGGCCGCATATAGCGGAGGATAATTTTATGCCGTATTTTTTTCATTGTTCTGTTTGGTTAAATCGCCTTCTGCGCCCTTCCAAGCCTGAGCGAGACAGACGGAATATAACGAATTTCCTGTAAATCGAACCGGCTACCGCAGATTTGATTATCTAAGTGTTTTCTGATCAAAGTATTAGTTCTACATTTATATGTGGTATTTTTATTGTAAAACTACATGGAGAAGCGTAAATTTCAGTTTAAAGCAAAAACATTCAGCAATCAAGTCCTTGCTTAAACCGGCCAGGTTTTCCGTGGTTGAGTGCAAAGGAGTTACCCTGTTAGAAGGCTTTCTCCATCTTCAGGTGGCACTTGTTTATCTCGGTTTATCCCGAATTTGTCAGACCCCTAATTGTACAACCTATTCTGGCGCGAGGTGAACAAACAAACACTACCTTTTACTTCTTCAGTGATCTGGTGGTACACCCTTACTACTTTTTGCTCTGTTTGAATTCGGCTCCAGAATATAATCAATGATTTTCGAGACTTTGAAAAGTTGTCTATAAATATTGCAAAACGACATTGCTTTACGGACAATAAATTCATATATAGATAGCTTATATAAAACTAATAACACGCAAAAAATATATTACTATTGATTTCTTCTAAGACCACAAGTTTTTTAATCACCTTTCTAAATATTTATTTCTTATGTATGCTTTAAAAACCAAAACATATGAATCTTCTTAAATCATCAAAACTTTTCAATAACGTTTAAAAGCTGGGCATTATTTGCTTCACATTATTTGCTTTCTTAACAAGTCATTCTAGGACATATCTTGATTATAACTTATTATTTAGTCAGTGATGAAATTTGTGCACCTTGCACATATTTGGGAGTGAATTTCTGCATTCTAATTCAATTTTTAAAATTCTAGTTTGGCATGTACGCCAACCCTATTTTCCATAAAAACGGAGATTACCCGCAAGTTGTTAAAGAATATGTAGGAAAACGTAGTAAAGAAGAAGGTTTTCCTCGGTCGCGACTTCCGGTATTCTCGCCGGAAGAGATCATATACATTAAGGGCACCTCTGATTTCTTCGGGTTGAATCATTATATAACTCGTTACATAAGGGATCGTGAACCAGAACCTGTAGGTGATCCGGGAGAAGAAAAGGATGAACAAATAATTCATTTTCAAGATCCCACTTGGCCTAGTGGTTCCATTTCCTACTTCAGGGTAACTATAAAAGCTATGGAAATATCAAACTAATATGTGCCGCAACTTTTTCAGATTTGCATTTTAGATGGTTCCTTGGGGATTCAGAAAGATTCTTAGACATATTAAAGACGTATATGATGATCCTGACGTTTATATTACCGAGAACGGTTTTTCAGATTGGGGCGAACTAGATGATCAAGCCCGCGTTACGTATTTAAAGGTGCAATCAAATAATAAAAACTTGCGTAGAATTTTTTTTTTACTTTTAGGGATATTTACAAGCTATGGTAGAAGCTGTTTCCTACGATGGGGTTAATGTTAAAATGTATGCAGCATGGAGTCTTCTGGATAATTATGAATGGAGTTCTGGTTATACGTAAGGTTTCTGCCATATTAGGCAATTAACAGTTATTAAATGGTTGATTATACAAAAGATGTCTGTTTTCTAACATTGTGTTTTTCAGGATAAAGTTTGGACTATACCATGTCAATTTCACAGATCCTAAAAGGACCAGAACACCTAAATCCTCATCAAAATTTTATAAAAATGTCATTAGCACAAGAAGAATATCTTAACACCTTAACCTTCAAATTTTGTGCTTTCGACGGCATGAATCCTGTATTCGTATTCCATAATAGTATATCACGCAACTAGTTTAGAAAAATGATGTTGAAAAATTAACAATTATAGCTGGTTTGAGTACGAGCGTTAGCGAGTACTGAAACGGCCATACGAGTTGAGTAAAATCATTTTTCTAACACGTTTGGTATACTATTTTATCGCATTTCATAAGAAATGTGAAATATTAAATTTTTATATAAAAGTGGCACTAAACGTCACAAAATAACCAAGATCTGTTCTTGGTTATTTTGTGACGTTTCTATGTACTAACGCACAATAAGCAGTTCCCGTTGATGTTATGCGTTCGGCAGTACTGAAGTGTATTATTAGTGGCACTGCAAATCTATGTACCACATTTCTAAACAATTTTGAATGTAGAAAAGTACATTGCCAAATGAAATGCGATAAAATATATTTTCTATAATAAAGGTAGCTTGAAAATTGTCCACATTTGGATAGAAAAATTTAATAAAAAATGTAGACATGTAAAAATTAAATATATGTATATCATATGGGTTCAATATTTCACTCACGAATAAATCATGATCTCTCCCGCATACTATGAATAGCATCTCTTACTACCGAGAAGAAGTGAGTTCATTTACCCAACTCTTTTTTATTTTATAAGTTTTGAACAAAACAGTCTAAAGTAGTTGGCGTAAATTGTTTTTTGCGATTTTTATTTTGAAATGGCTGACGCTCGTCTAATTTAACCGCTTCAAATCGTACCAAACAAACGTTCAAGCTACATGGATATATCGGATGGCCGACTAACTACAGTGAAGACGGCTTGAGGTTTTTTTTCTGTAATTAGCAAAGGGGGGCCAACCAATAAGGCCCATAAGGAGAGAGACTTGAACTTGTGATTACTCCTACGTAACGTAAATAAGCAACCATCCTTACGCTTGTAACTCGGCGGTTTGACTCACACTAGGTACCTGCATTCCTAAACGATAATGACCTTTCTTGGAAAAGGATTAGTTTGCCGATGACCGGAATGTTTCAAAAATAGTTTTTCTAGCAATTGGCAGGCAGTGTCGTGAATAAGTATGCAATATATATTCTCCATAGCTAAATGTAATACGAATATATTAACATTCTTATTTTGAAAAACTGAAAGATGTTTACTAATGTTGTTTAATTATAATATGGTTTTGTCTCTTGTACTCTTTTTCTACGTATTATTTCTGTGTATTATTTATTGGAATAAATCAAATCAACTTATACAATAATAAATATTATACACCAAGTGAATTAAACACATGTTTATTCACGAAAAGATGTTCAACTTACGAGCACGTAGTGCGAGTGAAATCATATCTTTGAGTTAATAAATGTTTAATTGACGTGGCGTATATATGTTTTTATTCAATTTTGACAGTTTAAAGTGACATTATTAACTCCATAACAACCTTCATAAACACTCTATGATTCAGAAAAGAAATAAAAGCGTTTTAATTCACTAGAGAATTAAAAAAGTTTAATTCACTAGAGATTTAAAAACGTTTCAATTAAGAACAACATATTTTTATGATTTCTACAAATACTTACATTCAATTATTCTTTCTCTTGGTAGTGTGTAATATATAATTATCTTAATTTGAATATTTTTAATGTCATTTATTTCCAATTTTGTGTATAGCTGTAAGCAGGAGACAAACGTCACTTTGACGTTTGGCACACAGTAAGTGTGCTGTTTTATTTGTTGTTTGATAAGTGATTTAAGAGCAGCAGGAGCTATAAATTTGAATATTTTTAAATTTTGTATTCAAAATTTCGTCATAATTGAATAAAAACATATATACGCCAAATGTATTAAACGTTTATTAACTCAAAGATCTGATCTCACTCGCACTGCGTGCTCGTGAGCCCAAAATCTTTTCGTGAATAAACATATGTTTAATTCACTTGGTGTAGATATAATATTTATTAAACAATTTTGACGAAATTTTGAATAAAAAATTAAAACATTTTCAAACTAAGATATAAATTTACCCATTCATCGGCGATTTGATCTAAATTTTAGTAATTATATGTATATTACACACTACCAAGAGAAAGAATCATTTAATGTAAATATTTGTAGAAATAATAAAAATATGTTGTTCTTGATTGACACTTTTTTAATTCTCTAGTGAATTAAAACACTTTTATTTCACTTGTGAATCATAGACTGTTTATGAAGGTTGTTATAGAGTTAATAATTTCACTTTAGACTGTCAAAATTGAATAAAATACAGTTTCTGAAATTTTTGTAGGTATCTACGATCATTAGAACTGCAAGATAATAAAAAAATATCTTTTGGCCTAATAGTAACAGAGTTGAATTCATTTTGCATGTACTAATATTCCGTAAGAATCGACAATAATTTATAAAATGATTAATCAAGTAAATCAATTTTAATAAATCACTTGTAAGCTCACAATAATATTGTCTGATTCATCAACTAACTCTATGTACTGTATCTACCGTTTTTCATTATTCATTATTGTTGGATTTCAACATGTACATGTTTATATTCAGATGCATGGTGTTTGAATTGCAAACTTTTCAATAAAATTAAACTTGGCGTTGATAATAACAATATATCAAAAAGCAGCAGCAATAAATAGTTATTTTTAAAATGTCATTTAAAAATGTAGGCTTTTTCAAATTAATTTCAAATTAATTTCGGTATGTGTGGTTTTTCACTCAGTGAAAAAAAGTGACACTTTGCTTTTAATTTAGGAATGAATGATTTTAAATAGAGGTTTCCTTTGTTACCGGAACTGACCAAAGCACGTGACTAAAATGAATGCAACTAAATTTCTATACAAAATAGGCTTGGATTTGAATGTATAATGAAATTTTAAAAAATCTTAAAAAATCTTATGGACAACTCGTGTTAGCGCGCTTATTCCATCCACACTTGTGAAAAAAAGTTGCACTTCTAACACTTGTGGTCTAATAGTTATTCATTAAATATTCAAATCCAAGTCCTTTTGTATAGAATTGTATTTGCCTTCATTTTAGTCAAGTGCGTTGGTCAGTTCTGGTAACTAAGGAAACATCTATTTAAAATCGTTCATTTCTAAATTAAAAGCAAAATGTCACTTTTTTCACTGAGTGAAAAAAGTGGCACTTCACACACTGAAATTAATTTTAAAAAGTCTACCTACTTTGCTTAAATGAAATTTTAAAAAAAATTATCTCGCGATACCATGACAGACATCTCATTTTTCAGTTGAATGTTTGGATAATTAGAAAATTGTTATTTATAATAGATCGGGGTAGATGGACTCGGTAAAGCTCGTTCTTCCAGATTTATTTAATTTTGGTATTGATTTGATATTCTTATGCTTCAATTTGACAAATAAGTACCTAATGTCATTTCGTACGTCAAACATCATTACTTTTCATATTAGTGTTATAATAAGCCGTTTCTAATCCAACTGACTAATGTTAAACGGTGTGTTAATGATTGCGAAAAAAAAAATAGTTTCGATTTTGTTACGTTATATCATTGTATAATTATAACCATTAATTCTTTGTGATTAAAACAAAAATTCCAATGAGCATCTTATTAATAATTTAATTTGTTATCGATTTACTTAGAAATATAGAGGGTGTACTATTCGAAAAACAACATTTGATATTTTTGAGAATAAAATAATTACACTATTTCATACATTATTTCTTTTATATACATAACTACCAATAGAAAATTGTATCAGATTATTTCAGACTGTGGAATAATTTGATAAAAAAGCCGCTGTCGTACTCGGCCAATTTATATTGAAGCAATAAATACTCATATACCTACTTTGACAAAAAATTTCGGCAATTCGTCGACCGCTCGCGGTATTGTATGTATATGAAAATTCTCAGGAAGTTATGAGTAGTTTTTTATATTTTTTGTATATATGACGAAAATAAACAATATCATGCTGCCAGTACCTACGAGTAAATACAAAATATTGGAGTGGAAATATTTCGCCCCTAGATGCAGTTAATCAGCTGAAAATAGATTACTGACATTACTGTACTGTAGAGAATAACGGAATTCTTCTGAAACGGAATCACAATTATTATTACCAAGTGCAAGGATTATTGCATATAACCAAGCGAGAACTCTGTTATTTTGTGATCTATACCAAGGTAGGATTACACGTAGAAGAGATTAAAAGGTAAAATTTAAATCACACGTACTTGAATTTTCATGTCATATCCTTATTAATAAAAATGTGGCGTTTCGGCAATTCAAATGTTTGAATCAAAGCTAGACATACCGTTTTTAATTTCTCTGTCTCATCGGTATTATTGTAAATAAACAAAGAAACAATTTTATCCTGGTGTGTTTCCAGAACTATAATATGAACTGGATTTAAAAAAATGTATATGTAGTTAAATAGTGTATTTATTTTATAGTTAACGTTTGTTCTATATGTTATAGAGATGAGAGATGGAAAGAACAAATGGCAAAGAAGCTTAGCGAATTTTATATGCAATCGTTCTTACCCGAGTTAATCGACTCCAGAAGGTGTCGTCAGCAATGTATACGAGATGTTTACATGAGCTAAATTAGTCGCCCGATACTGTTAAAGAGCTTATCGCATTTTTATTCATATGACTACTTACGTGCCAAATCTCAATTTATATTCATTCATGATCTATAGCCTCATTTACCTTTCGGTGTCGAGGACCATTCATACTATATATATTATATTTTTGTTTTATACATTACATTTGTAGTATACATTATGCGTACCTACATGCTTTTAATTTTTACTGTACGCATTGGTTTCTATATGAAACTTTTTTTTCTGCGATCTCGTGGTATATACCTATGTTTATTATAATCCAAACATGTCTTTACCTCCACGCATTGGGTTATGTTAAAACGTTTTTACTATAAATCAAAATTCTATTGTTATTCCTTACCTCAACTGTGATCTGATACTAAGATAACAGTAAGTGCATCACTATTTCAGAAAAAGATGGGCTTAGTTGATAGACGTTTTCTAAAAACCAGAAAGAGAAAGCGACTTATAAGTTACTGCCATGTTGTGGTTTGCCTCTGTATTAATGACTGACATTACATCATCCTTAACATACACACAGAAATTGTGGGTGATAACAAAAGTTTAAAATGTTTATCGATATTTATTGTCAGTCTAAGTATGTGCAGAATTAACCTTTCTTGTCAACTAGTTTTTGGAAAGTATTGATTTTTGATTAAAAATTAATATCACCAACAAACGTTCTGTTGTCAGCTGAGGCTTTTAGAGCACATGAGAATCTACAAAATTTAGCCCACGAATCAATTTTTATATTTCAAGCAAAATCAAGCATTTACTTTTAATAACACTACAAGATAAGTATCACTTTAACAGATTATGTCAATTAGCTCATAATCCCTCTGCAGGTAGAAAGTTTTACGGCGGCTGGTTATATTAGTTGCCTAACCGACAACGACGTAGGCCGTAGAATAGGTAAATAAAATAATCTAAAATAATTTTTTCAACAATATTGTGAGGCCTACAAAGACATACAATATTTCTCGATGAACTTTTTGTTTAATAATAGATACAGAATTTGACTAGTATGTAAAAAATTTTAAAGAAGTCTTTAGATTTTAAAATATTTGACATGAAATAATAATAAGAATATCGTAATAATTAATTATCTGTGTCCTTTAGATCGAATAACTTCATAAAGGTCAAATTTGATTGATTTTAAGAATTTTTTACTGCAGGGAGGCCTACTTAGAATTTATTGCTGAAGTCAAGAAAGTGAAAACAAGTTTCGTCTCTTTTGGAATAATTTAGCACTGTATAATTGGTTGCGAACATGACTCCTTAGAAGCCATAAGTCCATTATCTTACGAGAACTTTCAAACTCGCTAAATTACTATGCGTAGCTAATTCGCTACGATCTGAAACAGCCCTGAATTTCTTGCATTATCCATACACAAAACTATAGTAAACATAAACAGGATTATATTAATTAACGACGATTACAGCAGTTACCCACGCTACCGGCGAATGCCACAAATACAGCCAACTCTGCTGTTGTTACTAATTAGAAGGAATTTAGCTACCACATAAGAAAATTCAATACTTAAATAGTAACGGATCTTTGGGCAGATTTAATTAGTGAACAATTACAAAATCTACGACGATGGCGCAGGTTGAACATAGTAGAAAGGCGGTGATAATGGTATGTAGAAATTGAAGGTGTTTTAATAGCTACACCAGTAATTATTGACAAACTAAAAGCTGATTTCAATATTTCGGTGCGCGTAATGTACATATTTGTTTTTACTTTCACAACATAAGATAATGTTTTAATGCCTCCAGTAATGATGCGAAACGACACTGAAAAACAAACAGCAAAATTCAGCTACCTGGAAGTTACCAGAAGCAAGCGAAGACACAACAAGGACTCCCAGCAACAAATGAAAAGCTTAGCAATGGCCATCAAATTACTAGCACAAACTAGCTACTCACACTTTAACGACTCCAAGTCGGCTCTGAAATCCACGAATGCCTAATTAGAATAGAGAACAAGAAAGGGAAAGTGTTCACATACATTCAGCTTACAGCTCCAAAATTTCAATCGGGATGCCAGAAAACACCGTAATCAAATTCGATAGGTAATTAAGACCCAAATATCTTCCATAAATCAACCATACAAATCTGCTGTAGCGCGAGTGAGCTAAGACACTATTTTTTCCCTCGTCAGTCACTATAAACTAGCCCTAAACTAAGGCAAAGGTTAAAACGAAGTATACAAGTGCGATTAATTTGAAGACGCTAGCAGAAGGGAGCGAGGCTTAAAAAACATCGCCGCAGATGCGACAAAGACAATTTAATGCTACTTGACCTAGTAGAACTAGACCTAGAAAACTAGGCTTAATTTAAAAGCCCAAGTGGTAGTAACACTTTCATATAAAACGTAAAATGTAACATATTTTTTCAATCTTTCATCAAGTGGAACTGCTACTTAGAATCTCTTCTCGATTATTGTTTCTGGTTTAGTACTTCTATATCTACAGTTTCAGATTTTACAGTATGGTATTCATTGAGCAAAGTATCTATATTAAACACAACTTTTACTTAAATTGGAGATATAAATTAAACCACTAATTGACGTACCATTGAGAGCAGAAGGTTTAACGAAACATGACTCCAAATAACAAAATAATTATATGGAGTCTCGTGCCATCAGCCGTTGCAAACGGATGTGATAGCGTAGTTTTGCAATTTATTGGTTTTACTAGAGTGACCAGCGCCATTAAGAAATATAATTTCATTCAGCCATTTTCCCTACCAGTACCTACTCAAATAACGCATTACGTTAGAGAAGTAACACGTGAGGCCCATCGGAAGGCCCGCCCTTCAGTCACGATGCCTAATAACAACAGCAGCGCATCTAACAAAAGGGATAGTTCCAGTCTTACACCGCCACCCTTAGTTGAACCCAGCAAATGGTATTTATTTGAAAACAATGCCCTAATAACTGCCAATAAATATTATCTGCCAAACCACATTTTAAATAATGCAAATAAAACTGACGATCAAGGACAAAATTCTCAAATGCAAGACATGTGTGTTGACCCATCTGAGCAGGTAAAAACAGACAAGAAGCCTAAAATACCTCCCATTTATCTCCACAATGCCACTAATTATCAAGAAGTTTTAAACGATATCAAGAAAATTGTTAAACTTGAATTTTCAACAGTTACTAAAGGTCAGTTTTTAAGAATCAATTTAACCTGCGCTGACGATTTTCGTAGTCTGACAAAATTCTACACAGAAAATCAATTAAAGTTCCATACTTTTAGAGATCCAGAAAAAGCACAGCTCAATTTATCTGTAATATTAAGAAATATACCAATCTCTATACCAGAAACGGAAATCATGGCCGAATTAATTAATTTGGGTTTCTCAGTCACCAAAGTTGTGCGACTTTACAATAAAAATAAATTTCCGATGCCCATGTGCACAGTAGAACTCATTAAAGATGAAAAAACTATGAAAATTTTTGACTTAACAAAATTTAATCACTGCATAATATCTGTGGAACCTCGTAGAAAGTCAGATGAAATACCTCAATGCAAAAGGTGTCAGCGGTACGGCCATACGCGAAACTATTGTAGCCTAGAACCGCGCTGCGTAAAATGCACAGGGAATCACTTATTTAGTGAATGCCCAAAAAGACCCGACGACAAGCCACAGTGTGTAAACTGTGGAGAAGAACATCCCGCCAACTACAAAGGGTGTAGCTATTTTACCAAAATTAGCGGAAAATCTACACAGCTCACACAAACTCACAACATTAACAACCCATCAGAATATCAACACAATAATAATACCGAACGACAGTCACGAAGAATACCCTTACCGAAATTAGCAACCAATAGATCATATAGGGATGTTACTGTAGGTACAAGCAATGCCTCCACAAACCAAAATAGTAACACTACAGACATAATAACGACAATTATCCAAGCCATAATAGATGCCATCCTACCACACCTAGAAAAAATAAAACCATTTCTTTTAACATTATTACCGACAATAATTCAACATGTCTCCAAATAGAAAAATAACAATACACAACATAACCGTAATAAATTGGAACGCCAATGGAATTAAGACTCAAAGATCTGCGTTTATTAATTTCCTTTCTAGACATAATGTCGACATAGCCTGTGTTTCTGAAACGCACCTAATAGAAGGCGAAACTTTTAAAATTCCGGGTTATATAGTATATAGAAATGATCGAGTTGGTCTCATAGCCTCCGGAGGAGTAGCCGTCATTATTAGGAAAAAGCATGGTCATTCCCAACTACCAAAACTAAACCTAAATAGCTTAGAAAGTATAGGAATCAAATTGCAACTCCACAACCATAACAACGTCAATGTAATAGCAGCCTACAAACAACCAAATCGAAGATTAGACGAGCAAGACCTTATCGATCTGTTCCAACGCAATGAAAGCACATTACTAATAGGAGACTTAAATTGTAAAAATACGATGTGGGGCTGCAGAATGAACAACCCAAATGGTATTAAACTAAATAGTTTTACAACCTTTTTAGGAATCCAAGTCCTTGCACCCGCTAACTATACATACTACCCTTATCGCAGAGACCAACAGCCTGATATATTGGACATAATGTTGTATAAAAATTTCTCCAAACCTATTTATCAATTAGTTCTTACTGAACTAGATTCTGATCATTTGCCCGTTTTAATATCATTTTACGAAACTCCATCTTATGAACCAGTACTACCCAGACTAATAAATGGCATAGTAGATTGGGAATTATTTCAAGATCAATTGAATGCCAACATAAAAGCTCCTGGTAATCTTGCAAATGAAGAAGCAGTAGATCAGTCTATAACTAATTATACAAATGCTATTAAAACCAGTATACAAAAGGCTACAGTTAAGGAATTCAGAAAATATAACTCCAGATACGTACATCCTCCAGCTGATATAATTAAATTAATAAAAATTAAGAACAAAACCCGTCGATTATGGCAAACCTCGAGAGATCCCCTATTACGACGCACATTAAATCAATTATCACGCCAGGTGAAGTGGGAGTTAGATAACTTCAGAATACAAACTTATCAAAGCTATATACAACAGTTTGAACCACGTGATCCTTCATTATGGCAGGTTACCAAGAAGATTTTGAGACAACCAATTTTAATACCACCGTGAATCAAAGATCTTACCGTATATTCCTCAGATCAAGAAAAAAGTGACATTCTAGCCATTCAAATTGAACAAAATTGTACACCAGCAGATCTCACTCCAGAGAATTTCGTCCAAATTGAGGAAATATCAAACTATGTACAAAATCATATTCCCCAAGAAATAGGACAATTCAAGCCTACATCTCCCAAGGAATTACAAGAGTATATTAAAAAACTTAAACTGAAAAAATCACCTGGGGCTGATCTAATTCCTAATATAGCGCTAAAGAACCTCACCAACAAATCACTTGCTTTTCTAGCAAGTATTTTTAATGCTTGCATGCGTCTTAGTTATTTCCCTAAACAGTGGAGATACTCTCACATTTTGCCATTCCATAAGCCTGGCAAAGACAAACGAAATCCAGAAAATTACAGGCCAATCAGTCTTTTGTCAACAATCTCTAAACTATTAGAAAAAATGATTTATGTACGACTGCACGCCTATATAACAGAAAAACAGGTATTGCCAATTTTTCAGTACGGGTTTCGAGAAAAGCATTCTACAGCACATCAGCTGCTACGAATAACAGAATTAATTGAGAAAGGTTATGAGAGGAAACAATACACAACAATTGCTTTCTTGGAACTTCAACAGGCATTCGATAAAGTCTGGATAATGGGATTGCTGTATAAATTATTCCAGCTGGACGTCCCTTCATACCTAATTCGAATTTTATCTTCATTTCTTCAGGAAAGATCGTTCGTAGTAAGAATAAATTCTACCTTTTCTACAAAAAGAAATGCCAATGCAGGTGTCCCTCAAGGACGCCTTTTGGGACCCTTATTATTTAACATCTATATCCATGATATACCGGAGACAATACATAGTAAAACAGCTTTATTCGCAGACGACACCGCCATATTAACTCAACACCACGATTTAAACGTAGCCATTTCATTACTGCAAGCATCAGTCGATGAATTATCACAATGGTTTTGCAAATGGCGAATTGTACTAAACCCAACAAAATGTGAAACGAAAATATTTACCCTTCGAAGAATAAGAAACCCGACAAGACTTACAATAAATGAAAAACTAATTGATTGGAACCCTCAAGATTCAGCAGTCAGATACTTAGGCGTATATTTGGATACACGACTGAAGTGGGGATACCATATCAATACGAAGTTGAACCAGTGCCATGCACGCCTAGCTCTCTTATATCCCTTAATTAATAGAAAATCTTCCCTAAAATTTGAGTGCTCACTTTTAATATATAAGTCAATAATTAGACCTATAATAACTTATTGCTGTGCGGTATGGTGTAGTGCCCCAAAATCACAAATAAACAAACTACAAGTAGTGCAAAATAAAGTTTTAAGGATAATAGTGAACGCTCCCTGGTATATGAGAAACCAGCAGATTCATGCCGAACTTAATATGCCAACTATAGAAGAACATATAAGACATGTGGCTAAAAAGTTTTTTAAAAGGATGGACAGATGTGACAGTGCGGTATTTTACAATACAGGTCAAAAACACTTACACACTAGGCTTAAGCGAAAACTGCCTCAGGACATAATGTGTTCATCAGATGATAGCGAATAGAATTATAAAATAAATCAATAATTGTTCTTGTAAAATGGTCTACCCTTGACCTCATTAAGCCAATTGTTTAGTTAATAGGAGTTTGTACATATTGTAACATTACCATTTGTAACAATTAGTTTGTTGGTATGGTTGCTATTATTAAAAAAAAATAATAATTATTATATAAAATATCTAGAATTAAATTTAAGCCCAAGTTGTACATAATGTGTTTCTAGTGATGTGTCTTACTTTACAAGTAGTACTCGTATTATATAATATCTGCATACTTCCACTGACATTTACTGAACGTTGGTAATAAACTCGAAATGCGTTGAATGAAAAATTGAATTTTGTGTTCTTACTAGACAACGCAGAGTTCCTGACATATGCAAATTAGTCATTTAAAATGTATAAATAGTTAACTATTATATTATCCGTCATTTCATTCGTGTTCATTGCGAGATAGGAGGTTGCGTCTTTTTCATGTTCTATTTTCTTAAATGTTACAGCAAACATATCATATATATTAAAATATGTAGTTAATTATTGTTATGGCGAATTGTGGTATGACTACTGTTGACTTTTTATCAACAATAATTAAAAACAAGTACATGTAGTAGTTTTTATGTCTTTCTCACAATTAACTTAAATATTATGTGATAAACGATTTGTCTTTAGTGAATAATAGTAGATTATGCAATGAGGGCGAAGCCCGAGAGTCAGAAATTGCACTGAAGCAAAATAGCATTCTCTCCGAGTTGCATATACTATTTTTTCACGTTGCAGGAAGATTTAAAACGAAAACCCGTTTTTTAAACGTCATTTATTGACATTTTAGTTACAATTATTTTAAAATTAGTAGCCTTTGCTAAATTTTAAAGTTGGTGGCACTGTAAGTCATTATGACAAGAGCTCACAATTATGTCAAATTCGAGGTTAATAGATGAGGTTTTGCGTCAGTTTATGTCAAAACTGACGCGAAACCTAACCTGTTAACCCCGAATTTACCATAGATTACCATAGATACGGTAACATTTTTTACTTTAGTCCCTAGGGGCTAAAGTAATTACTTCTGTCCCTAGAGATAAAATGAGCTACTTTAGTCCCTGAAATAAGTGACTAAAGTGCCAACTTTAGTCCCGCAAGTGCAAAAACGATTATTTTATACCTTTCCTAAATGCAGCTATCTGTTTATCAATGTTGGTAGTACAAGCGCCAAGTTGAATTTATTGAGAATAGGGTAACTGTTATGGTTTTGAAAAAGCTTAATCCTCAATATAATCAAAGTAGTTCTCTCCGGCAATAATACACTGAACTATTATTTCCTTCCGCTTCGTAATATACGGTCATCAGGTATCTTTTGAAAAGCTTTCAAAATACGTTACAGCCGTCGATTTTTTCCCCTGAAGAAAATTTTCGGCCAAGTAGATTTCATTTAAGTACAAGAAACATACAAGAACGACACATCGCGAAATCAGGAGAATAGGGGTAAAGGGGGGATGTTCGATGATTTTATTTTTCCCTAGATACGGCACAGTTTGAGCGATGCATGCGAAGATGCAATATCATGAAGTAGCAACATTTACTTCTTCAGAAGGTGCGTGAACTTTTCTGGCAAACCAAGTTGCACATAACCGTAACTGTATTCTGGTTTTATAGCTGAATGAACTTGGCGGGGCCAGTACTTCTAAATAATACTGCGTGCATTACTTTTATCACAGACCTTTGCTGTTTGGGCATGCTTGGTGTTTCTTCATCTTCGTCACCCCACATCTGAATCACTTGTCGAGTAGGTGCATCACAAAAGGGTATGCACTTTTCGCCATCTGTCACAATTTTAGTAATGGTTTAATAACCGCCATTACTTAATAAATTCAGATTTTGTTGAAGAATTCTTATACTTTCTGCTTTTGAAAAGTTTGCGATGAACAAAGCGACTTACAATTATTTAATTGAGTTGATCATATAAGATGGCTATGACAACTAAGAATGGAATCTGTAGGTGTTGTTCATTGCGTATGTAACATCGTTTCGGTGACAGACGTTGGAGAACGGCCCACCCCTTTTCACTTCCTTTTACAATAAAGGAAGTACTGGATTCACCCCAAAAATTCGAAATTGAGTTTTCTACAGATCTTCACGTTTTAAAGTCCCCTGATCCCAAAAAACATTTTTTTTTCATTTGTTTGTGTGTCTGTCTGTCTGTCTGTGTGTCTGTCTGTCTGTGAACAGAATATCTCAAAAACGGAAAGAGGTATGGCGTTGCAACTTCATATATAAGTTTTGTGTACTATGTAGATGAGACAGCAAGCTTTTGAAGAAAATCGCATAACCGGAAGTAGGTGTTTACTCTTGTGATTTTTCAGTTTTTTTCGATTTTTTCAAAAACGGCTATAACGATTTTTTTAAACTTTACATTTTTAATGTGTATTGATGTGAGATAGGTGACTTTCCAGTTGAATACTTCTAAAATGGGTTTCTTTTTTTCTATTTTTTTTATTAACTCCTATTTTAAATAGAACACCCGGTATATTATTACATTTTTGAATTCAGCTTGAAATTCTAAAAAAAATTTGTCTCTTGAACTAACACTCTATTTTGTACCGTTTTTGTAAAATTTTGTAATTTTGAAAATTTTTTACAAATGCTTAATAATTTATAAGATCACTGTAAAAGGAAGTTGTGTGCGTGTATCACACCAGATTTTTGATGATGTATTATACTCACACGTTGTACCAATTATTTTTAGCAGCGATATATTGTATCGTAACCAATGACGGAACATGTTCACACCGAAAGTAGCATTCAAACTTTTCCAAGACTCATAAGCACTCAATCCCTTTTTAAAACATGAATCGAAAATGCTCTCGCCATAATTCCATTTTTTTTCCTCCAATTCGTTTACTTTTATCAGCCAAATGACAAACACTATTGGTAGTACAGGCACGAAGTAAACGTCAAAATACATGTAAACAATAACACTAAATAAGAGTGTAGCATTTGTTTCGCAAAGCGACCTTGATTATTCGATTCTCAATAAATTCAGCTTGGCCCTCGTGTTACAGCATATGGCTGCTCTAATTCAAAACCGAAACATCTATAGAAAATTATTGTGCAATACTGATACATCTAGCAACTCGCGTTCACGCGTTACAGTGGAAAATTATTAAATTAGTAAAGACTAATATTAAATATAGTAAAAATAATCATTTCTTTAGTTCTGAAACCATATTTGCTCATTGCCATTTGATTATGTAGAAAGTGTACTGATATAGATCGAAGAAGAAAATTATTGTTTATAACAATATACCAAAAATATTATATCTTAATAGTGCTTAAAGATATATTTTTTTAAATGGATTGTCATGGCCTGGTAAAACATTAAGAAACATTTGAGGAAATTGCAGTCTGAGAAAGCACCATATGTATAAAAGCCAGTCGTCACCCTGAATCATCACCGATCGGGGTGCCTTCATCCGCGATTGAGCATACTGCCTTACGTCGTCATCCTCTCCCTCATAATACAACGATACGCCTGTGTATTACGTAGTATTCTTAGACGAGTGGTTAAGGCATCTGAGAAGAAGTTATATTTCCTCTAGAAGCGTAGATTTGAATCTTACCGACTGCCGTTATCAATATATATTTAGTAGTCTACTAGGTTTTGCAAATTGTTAAATGTCTTAATCATTAGAGTAAACTGGCAATAGCTTTAAATCTGTAAAAAATATTTGAACAAACCATATACAGACACAAATAACACATTAAATATGTCATACCCAAAAAATACAATTTTCTATATTAACTCGAAAATGACAAACTCAATAAAAAATTAAATAAAGTCTTATTAAACATTGCAATTTATTTATTTATTTATTTATTTATTTTGGTACTCAGTCAACAGCTAATAATCTGGTGTGATACACTCACACAACTTCTTTTTACAGTGATCTTATAATCACCAAAAATTTAATTTTTAATTTTTAGGCATTTCTTAAAAATTTCAAAAATTACAAATTCTACAAAAAAGGTACCAATAGAGCGTTAGTTCAAGAAACAAATTTTCTCTAAAGTTGTAAGTTGAATTCAAAAATTAAATAATATACCGGGTGTTCTATTTAAAATAGGAGTTAAAAAAGAAACAAGAAAACCCCATTTTAGAAGTATTCAACTGAAAAATCACCTATCTCACATCAATACTTATTAAAAATGTAATAAAAATGTAAAGTTAAAAAAAATCCTTAAAGCCGTTTTTGAAAAAATAAAAAAACTGGAAAATCAAAAGAGTAAACACCTACTTCCGGGTATGCGATTTTCTTCAAAAGCTTGCTGTCGTATCTACATAGTACACAAAACTTATATATGAAGTTTCAATGCTATACCTCTTTTCGTTTTTGAGATATTCTGTTCACAGACACACAGACACACAGAGCAATGAATAAAAATATGTTTTTTGGGTTCAGGGGACTCTAAAACGTGAATATCTGTTGAAAACTCAATTTAGAATTTTTGGGGTGAATCCAATACTTCCTTTAATGTAAAAGGAAGTAAAAATATAAAAGGGTTATTTAATTGCAAAAATTTAGTAGGCGATCAACTTTTTAGGTTATAGTTTACAAGATCCTCATGGAGGCAATGCAATCAATTCTACTCCAGTATTAGTGATGAGCAGAATCGAATACTTTTCAGAATCGAATTCATCGCATTCGAATACTTTTGAGAATCGAATGATCGTTCGAATGCAAGCAATTCGAATGCAAAATCGCACTCGAATTCAGATTCGAGTTGTGTGCTCGCTCTCGTACTGGGGGAGTGGTGACGTGTGACCTCGGCTGGGCGACACGCAACACCAGAGATAACGAGACGCTGCACGTGCACAAAGCAAAAATAAAAAATTCTTTTGATTGTAGGCGGTTCAGCTTACCCTATTAATAACGTATATTTGTTTTGAAATACTTAAATGTTAAATTTATAGTACCGAAAATGAATATGAGAAAAGGACTGTTTATAAAATAGTTGTTTCTATTATTGTTACGGGCCTAATGTATTTCTTTAAAATAAATTATTAAGACAATCCCAGCGTTTGTTTCTCTTTCCCTTCGATGCATCTGTTTAAATTTTTAGTAGATTTAGTTGCTTTTATGATTTTGGTGGTGATATATCGTTGGAGTGTGCAATCTTCAGTATGTGTGGTAATATTTTAATTTTATATTTAATTCTGTAGTATATATTTAACTAGAAACATTTCAGCATCAACTATTCAAGTGAGATCTGGATCAAAAAAACCTGTCGTTTGAGAGTTTATTCCATTCCTGCCTTGTATGGAAATCAAAATACCTATAATTATGTAATGTCTATCTAAAGTCGAAACTTTCGGAATGGCAACGGGCAGTTCTCTGTGCATTCATATACTAGTTGCTTTCGGAGCGAGTTTACCGCGGCGGGCATTCTTTTTAAACTCCTATGATACGCAGAGCTGTGCTAGCTAAAACTGCAATGATTCGAGTGCGAATCCGAGTACCAACCGCCGCCAAGCGCCGATGCATTCGAATCCAGCATTCGGATAAGAATCGAGATCACGCCGAATTCAGTATTCGGATCGGAATCGAGATCACGCCCGGCGAGATTTACAAACACCGATTAAGTATTCGATTCGAAGCATTCGAATACACTCAAAAGAATCGAATGCAATAGAGATCTTGCAAGAATCGAATACTGTAGTAATTTGCATTCGAATAGTCCCATCACTATCCAGTATGATTAAAAACCAAGAGAAAAGCTTCTAATGCCAACATCTCCATTATTTTTTAACATTTTTATAATTCCTTATAGAAAACTTACAATTGCGAAAAATTGTACCAAATGAAAAAATCTGTGAAAGGCTTTGCCCAGAACTTCCCTCGCCGACATTGTGACACTAAATAATTTTAAATATCAAATTAAGTTAGGAGTAAAACTATCTTCACATTTCTAATATATTAAATAAATTTTCAAATAAAAAAAAACGTTACCGGTGGTCGAATTGGAACGGCAGGTGGACCGCGAATCTCGTCCCAACGTTTTGTGGGATATTGCAAGGGAACGGGCTATTTCTACCTGAGCTACGGAGTACCGACCCTTCGAATCCCTGTGTTGCAGCTATATTAAGTACCGCACTAATTTGTTGCTTTTTTTGTACCTTACAACATTTATTCTGTATTTATTGGGGCCCAGTTTTGGTAAGAATAAAGCCTGCGCTATGTACACATTACTACTTGTATTTATTGCTAAGCTAAATAAAAAATAAACAAAATTTTATTATTTTAAGGTGCTCACCCTCTACATAGTTGTCTGAAATTTTCTCGGTTTTATGCCAGGTAGATATACTATAATTGTTTCGGTATTAAATGATTATAAAGACACTCAAAGGTGGAGGAGTGCCACTTGCTTTAACATGTCCGGGATGTGCCAACACACCCTGAAAATCTCACAAAACAGGCCAATGGCCACGGCTTGATAAACTCAAGGAGATAGGCGTGGTCCTAGAAACGGTACACCATAGGGCAAGCGTGACGGTATATATAGGGTGTTGCAAAATAAATGGGCGCCACGGAATTCAGACTTGAACTCCGAAAGCCAAGCGGGAGTAGAATATTTGTGCACAGCCTCACGGCTCCCAACACTGCAGCTACAAGCGCACTGACTTACCTGCGACGCTTATCAACTGCTCTCAGGTTCCACCTCACATAAATCTGACACAGTATTTAACCTGTAAATAAACATGCACAGGTCCGTAGGAAAAATTATAAAGCAACGCACAGTAAATCGCTCTATTGGTCCAACACAATACAACAGCACTGACGTCGTCAGCGTACACAGAAAATGAAAAATATCAAATGGGCACTATAGCTAAAAGCCCAGCTGGGAGGTCGCCTTACTACTAAAATATTGCGGGAATGGCAACAATTGGTACACGGCCCCGACGCGTGGCTCGCATCTGCCTTGAAGAGCGTTTGAGAGAGAGTTTTTGCACAGCCCAAGCGGCTGGTGTTTAAGCGCGTGAGTTATCGCAATGCAAGCGCCCCACGCCGGCAGCGAGCTTGTAACATGAATGATTAATTAAAAATAGCCTGCGCTGTCGTCTGGTAGTTAACATGAATGATTAATTCAAACTATCTTGAGCTGTCGGCTGGCTTGTAACATGAATAGTTCATTAAAAATAGCCTGAGCTGTCAGCTGGCTTATAACATGTATGGTTAATTAAAAATAACCTGAGCTGTCGGCTGGCTTATAACATTCATGATTAATTAAAATTAACGCACGTTACCTTAATTAGGCGGCTTTACTTTGTTGCGTCAGTCAGTCGGGCGCTCATCGCTAGAACAGTCGGGCCGCGACTTGATGCAAGGGTGTGCACGATGTCCAATGAGTCGCCCTTATATTCAGGAAACGATGCAGAACCCGCATGGGCAACAAACGCAGACTGGGAGACCTGTAGATTGCACGCTCTGAAGATGGGATCCCGACCATGTGGCGGTACAAATTGCCATTCAGGCTTTCGAAAATGGACGAGCGGCGGCGGTCATCGATAACGGACACACACTAAAACACCCAAAAAGCACGACCTTTCACTGTCAGGGCCCGTAAAGCACTCTCCAAAAACCAAGCCACGCTGCCGTCGCCAGACGCGCTAGGCTTGCGGCGTGCGGGGGAAACCGGTTAGCCGCATGATCTGGGCACCTGTGACCAATCACGACTCGAGGAAAGTCCGCCGTAAGCTCGGCTCTTCGGACGTTCTAGAACTAGGCTCTGTGCCAAATCTTAAAATTCTAAATAAGCCAAAACAAAGAATTATGAACGCGAAAATTAAAGTGGCCATTACAGTTGCTTAAAATTGTGAACCGCCAACTGCCTGAACAGCATTTGATGAACTAATACACCTAGAAATATGACTGGAAAACAGCGAAGTTGTAATTTTTGAACAGAAAATACTCCAAGAAGTCGAATTTAAAATTTTCCTGACATAATGTGTATGTAAAATATTGTCTTTCTCCAAAAAATTGTTTTTCAGTTACACCGCCAACAGACAGACAGACTGACGGAATTGAGAAAACTTGTTTTTCGTCATCTAGGAACCCTAAAACGTGAAGATCTGGAGAAATCTCGAAAGGTGATTTTATCGCGATTACAATACTTTCTTCGTCTTTTAGACGAGGGAAGTAAAAACACTAGCGCAACCATACGAACTAGCAATTTTTTGTGATAAAAAATTCGTGTTTATATTAATTTCCATAATGGCCTAACGATTCTCAATTTTTTGAATTTTCAGTTAGTATTTACATTCGCTTCCATAACAACCAAAAGCTTTTTGATCTTAAAAAGTTCAAATAAATCATCAAAAAACAACAATTTTCGATACCAAAATTAATGTGTTCAACAAGTAGAACAAGCAACGTTTTCGAAAAACTCGCTCCTCGTAAGAAAACGACAACACTTTTTATAGCTTTTTGTACAAATTAATATTGCTACATTGATTTTATATATCACACTTTACTACCAAAAAAGTAAGTGTAAAATAAGTCATAAGAAAGTTATTGTAATTCTCTGAAAATTTAATAACTAAACGGATTACACAAAATTATACAATCTTTTCCATTTAGCCAACTTCAATTCAGTGATTGGATATTATTATAATATGTCAAAGAAAAATAGGATAAAAACAAAGAAAAGAATATTTTCCTGTAGTGGTGATGAATGGAATTAGTCGCCTTACTATCTTTTATGCTTGCTATCTAACCATAACTATTTCACTAATGTCAATACGCTTAATTAAAGCATTATTGATACCTGAGTCTTTAACTACTCTTAGTTGCATCGTTATTTTTAAACGTTTTTGTTACCTACTATGTCTACGTCTATACCTTTATCTATAAGTACGACATAAACCATTTTTAGATTTCACTGCAAACTGAAACACAGGTCTGTGAAAATATAGTATTATGTTGAAAGAAGTTATAATCGCTTCTATCATTGCAGTTTTCGTTGCATGGTAAGGCAAATAATACTTACTTTTCCTGTAGTTCAATAGTATACAGATTGCCCAACTTATATGTATGCAGCTTTAAGTAGATGGGTATGCAACACACATTACACTTCAATAGTGATTTGTACAAACCTTATATTCCTTAAAAGTATACTGTTTTTATTGATTTTTTTACATTAATTCTAATTTTGAAAAAATGGTTGAGCCATTGTTTATTTTAAATGAGGGGCTCACAAAGTACTTTCCATAAGATTAACAATACAATACAAATTTTAATTCTACGTTTACTGGTGCTAACGTAATTCACTTTGTACGAAAAGCAGCATTTTACTCATATTCATCTCTTTCTAACTAACGTGGACTTATAGAAGGAAATAAATATTCCAATTGCCGGCGTAAAGTATTTACGTGTGGAGGCTTTAAATGTGGAATTAAGTCGTGTTCAATACCCTTAAATAACACAAAGTAAATGACTTTTTAAAAGTTTTTCCTGATTTTCTAAAACCTTTATTAACCGTAACCACCTAGCAATCTAATGTTTTTTAAATCACAACGAATTAACTTAGAAAAGAAATAATATTGTTGCAGTGAAAACATATCTACCTCAGCTTTCCCTGAAGATTTTTTATTTGGCACTGGAAGTTCAGCATACCAAACTGAAGGCGCTTGGGACGAAGATGGTAGGTCGAAGCAAATAATATATACTTACTATTTTTTACATACATTTCAGGTAAAGGCGCTAATTGTTGGGACTTTATTTCCCATAACTTTCCCGAACTGATCATGGATGGAAGCAATGGTGATATAGCAACCGACTCGTATCACAAATACAAGGAGGACTTGCAGCTCATCAAAAACCTAGGAGTCACCTCTTACAGATTTTCATTGTCGTGGTCTAGGCTTCTTCCATCCGGATTTACAAATAAGGTCAATCAAGTTGCAGTTGATCATTACAACAGGATAATCGATTTTCTTGTGGCCTATAATATCACCCCAATTGTAACACTTTCCCACTTCGACCTTCCTCTGCCCATTGTTCAGTTAGGAGGCTTCACGCATCCTTCCATTGTAAAATGGTTTGAGGATTATAGTAAAGTTGCTTTTGAAAATTTTGGAGATCGGGTGAAGCTCTGGATAACAATCAATGAACCAAAGATGGTTTGCTACTATGGCAAGGGAATTGGCGTAGAAAGGCCCGAAAATGAAGCAGCTGGAATTGCAGATTACATGTGCAGCCATTACGCAATAGAAGCTCATGCCCATGCTTACCGTTTGTATAATAGCACATTCAGGTCAAATCAGCAAGGTAAGTAGATCAGTACCAGAATTATAATAGTACGCGGAGCTTTCAAATTTAAATTATAATTTAATATTTATTCAAAAACAAACACAAGGAGTCTAATGTATATCATGTCATTATTCTACTCAGTTTTCCTCTCTTTTAATAAACTGGTGCCATCTTTCCGGAAGTTTCTGTATTCCACGAGAAAAAATTCTTTTGGGTGCTATCGCACCCATTTCGGAACAATTTCGATGACTTTTTCATTACAATGAGGTATTTTTCTCCTAGAAACTCTTTTAAGGGTCCAAACAAATAAGAAACTGATACAGCAAGGTCCAAAATGTATGATAAATAGGATAACATGGTCCACTTAAATTTTTGAATCGTAGTCAGCGTGTGAATAGCGAAATGGGGTCGAGCATTACCCTGTAAGACGCAGACAGAGAACTCGCGTTTTTTTTCAAATTACCCCTACTGATATTTAATGCAGAAGTAATATCCTTCACTGTAAATCGACAATCGTTTCAAATAAGTGCATTTTACTCTGTCAGCATTGTCTTCTGTTGTCAATGTTTTTGGACGGCGAGAATGCGGTTCATTCTCGGCACCTTTGCAGCCATCTTTAAATGCTTTACTCCTTTTGTAAACGCTTATGTCTGATAGTGGTTGCGCATCACACTGTCTTTTAACTCTTACACAAATTTCTTATCGTTTGATATCTTCGTTGATAAGAAATTTACTACTAATACGTTGTTCCACGCTTGCATGCACTCCCACTTCACTTATGCTTGCCAATTGAACGAAAATGCATTGTGACGACTTAACGACTGAATGAACTTAGGACTTGTTCCAGAGCATTAATTAATGTATAAATACAACGTCTTTTGGCGCGCAATTCAAATTATAATTAATATTTGAACGTATAAGTCTTTAGACGAATAACACTATATTAAATGAGTAAATCTTTGTAGGAAAAATAGGAATTTCGTTAAATTGTCCCTGGTATGAACCAGCATCCAATTCTAGTGCAGACATTGAAGCTGCCGAAAGAGCGATTCTGTTTGAAGTAAGTTGTAGTAAACTATATAAGTGTACACATTTCTTTAAAATGGTCATAGGTTTGCTATGGGGAAACTTTTTCATTCAATGGAACGATACTATCATAACATACGACCGTCCACGGCTGGTGAGCAGATGATCCTTATTAGATCAAAGTCATCTCCCAGAAGCTAAACTAAATAAATGCGAAAAAATACTCGCTTACATACTTAACTGCTCCCTCTTATACGTCACGCTGTCCGGGGTTGTGGTTTTGTGGCCACACATGTTTTACATGATTTCCTTTCCCCGGCCATTTCTATGATTGTTTCCATCATTTCTTCATTTTTTATAAGCTTTTTTGACTTCATTATTTCATGCTTTATTTGGTCTGTTGCAATTCTGTCTCGTCACTTTTGTTTTCCACGTCCTCTTAGTTAGTTTTTATTTCACCATTCTTACTAAGTGTCCAAACCAACTGTGTTGTCCTTTTTCTATTATTGACTCTCTTACTTCCACATTTAATATTATATACCTAATGTTATATAATAATTTGGTATAGTGTATAGTCATTCTGTAGTACTTTATAACTCTTACTTTTTAACTTTATAATTAGTTCATTGACTGTTAGGAACACCGTTATCTTTATTCCAGCGCCCTATTTCTGGTATACCGCCTTCACCTTCTTTCATTTTTTTCTCGCTTTAGTTGCTTGCTCTCCCAATTGTGATTCTATTTTCCTCACGATATTGGTTAGAACATTATCAAGAAAAATGTCCTCAATTTCCATCTCCCGTAGCTTCAACATGCTCTTTATGGCTCTTACATTTTATTCCAGTTTTATCTCCACACTTTCTTTTGTATAAAGCTTTTGTACTCTTGCTTTAGTACCACTCTATCATTTGCATCTACTTTCGTTGCAGTGATCAGCACGTTATTTCTCCATTTCAAATACTCTTATCATAGATCCCATTGCTTCATTCTTAAAATTAGTCGAAAATTAGCACTACATCTCTGATAAAAATGGCTCTCGTTTATATTTATTTCAGTGTGGTTGGTTTGGCCATCCCCTCTTCGGCAACAGTAGTGATTATCCTAATGTTATGAAGGAATTTATAGCGCAGCGAAGCAAAAAAGAAGGTTTTCCAAAATCGCGTTTACTAGTGTTAACAGAGAAAACCCAAGACTACATCCATAAAACCTTTGATTTTATTGGAATTAACCATTATACGACCTATTTGGTCTCTGATAAAACGGATGACCTCATAGGTAATCCATCCCATGAAAAAGACATGAGAGTTACACTTAGCCATGATCCGAGTTGGCCTAACAGTACTTTTAAAGAGTTTAAGGTAAGGTGCATCCATTCCATTTAGAAACAAAGCATAGCTATAGATTTTAGAGCAATCCTATTGGACTGAGAAAATTGCTAAAATGGTTTAAAGATAAATACGATGATCCAGAAATGTATGTAACAGAGCATGGATTTTCCGTCAGTGACCATCTGCACGACCAACAACGAATTAACGTTCATTCTGTATTATTGCAAAATATTTATTTTTCTGTATCTAAATGTGGTTCTGCTTTCAGTATTATCTGAGTTCCTTATTGGATGCTATCCATGTAGATAATGTTCGAGTTAAAGGTTATGTATTTTGGAGTTTACTCGATCAATTCGAGCTTTATTTTGGATGTACGTAAGATCTATTCTAAATATTTTAACTATCGATACTGTTTTAACGACCATGAAAATCATGCTTGTTAATATTAAACAACAATTTCCAAAGTTAATGAAGATTGGAGTGTGATAATTTTTGTAGATTTGATCTTCTATGAGTGAATGATTTAAAAAATCTAGCGTCTATACAAGTTATTGTATGGCAGAAATTTGACACATTTTGGGATAGTATTTTTGGAAATTAAAGTTGAGCTACCCTTATACACTCTTACATTCACTAACAAAAGCTTAAAAACATTTATCTACTTAAATAGACATTTAAGTAAATCCAAATACGATGTATAATTATATTTTATTTGTTGTATTGCAAGTTATAGTATTGCTTAAACTTTCATATCAGTGTAGCGTACCAAGGTAATTGACTTAAAAACGCCGTGTAGCGTACCAAGGTAATTGACTTAAAAACGCCGGTCGTGCAAGGGATGGTCATAAATCTACCCAAACTTGACACTAAGTGCAATTCTAAATCAACTGAAACTTGACATTAAGCGCAGTTCCAAATTTGTAAACGTCAGTGCTATCTAAAACGTGAGTGAAGAATGATCTGTAAACGTCAGTGCGACATATGCCAACAAAAAGTGTTAGAACCCAAAGGTGATTTGTGTCTCCATCAAACAATGCGGACTAAAGGCCAACGCGCACTTGTGCGACGCGCAGAGCAGCGCGGCGAAGCGCGGCGACGAGCAGTTATATCTTTAATGTATTTCCTACCTACTAACGCGCACTTGACGGAAGCGCGGCGCGGCGCAGCGAAGCTACCCTAGCGGAATTCTTGCCAGAGAATATTTTTCTCTGCGCCGTGCCGCTCCGCGCGTCGCTTCGCCCAAGTGCGCGTTACCTTGCGACCCAAGTGACCGGAATTGGGGCTTACGAAGTTTTCCGAAACCAGTTGGAACTAGCCGAATGTATTCCGACAGACGCTAAACGCAAGAGTTGAATTTTTTTCTTGTCTTTCGTTCAAGCTTGAAAGCAGAACTTTTTATAAAGAATGACTTTTTGTCGTAAAATCAATAAAAATCAATAATAAAATTTTTATGGGTGGTCCAGTTCATTTGTTGTGCAGTATATTTTTAATCATAAATGCTTGTTTTACTTAGAAACATCTATTTCGTCTTAAATTTAAAATTACTGTCTCATTTTCATAGAAATTAACTACAAACCCATGACGAATTTAACGTTAAAATTCGTAGAAAATGCGACCTGAATTGTGGCTTGCAACATTTGTTCCGTTTGATTGACGTCTGGCAAAGAATTATCTTTACAGGGGGGCTTATGTGTTTCTAAGCAGACATGATATTTGATGAATTATAGGTTATTGGGATTTCCAACATTCTTTTAAACAATCTACAAATCTAAATCATGTGAATTATAAAATAACTGAAATAATTTGGATGCAAACTTCACTTTCTGCCTCGCCGCTCCATTAACATTCAGCATTTTGCTATTAATTTTCAGTAATAATAGGACAAGAGGTCAAAATATTGCCGACAATAATTTTTGCGATTCAGATACGAGTTTCTGTGGCGATGAAAATAACAACGAGTGCTTGCACGAGTCGTTATTTTCTAAAGCAACAGAAACGAGACAATCTGAAGAGCAAAAATTTTCGGCAATATTTTGACCTAGAGTCCTATTCGTCTTGACAATTTAACTTTTCAATTATTGAAAATGGTCAATAAAAATTCCTAACACTAAAATTTTAAATTCACAAAACTAGCGGTCTTTAAATTGTATCCTTTTCTAAAACTAAAATCCAAGTTATTTTTTATTAAAAAATAGT
Organism: Agriotes lineatus; assembly: GCA_940337035.1. Classification (NCBI taxonomy): domain Eukaryota; kingdom Metazoa; phylum Arthropoda; class Insecta; order Coleoptera; family Elateridae; genus Agriotes; species Agriotes lineatus. The sequence goes on along the minus strand of CALNHX010003088.1, from coordinate 99,947 downwards.
TAGCTACAGAAAAAATTATTGCTGAAATAAAGCTCCGCGAAATATTGTCACTAGAATAATCATGCGATTGGTAGTTTATTTTTAAATTGAAGAATGCCATTGGTTGATAAGTTAACTCGATCAATTCCTTTCAAAACTAGTTGTACACATTACTATTGTACAACTAGTTTTGACTCATACTTTTTTTCATGAATTTACAGTTTGATAACGAGGGCGAAGCCCGAGCTAATCAAGCAATTGAATGAAAAAAAAAACATTCAAAACGTGTTGTATACGTAGTTTTTTCTTGCATAGTGATCTCTTGGTCGAAATTTAATCGAAAAGGATGTCGGAGTTGACAACGGTTTTTTTCTCTTTTTTCCAGCTTTTCAGCTTCTTCACAAAGCAAAGAGACAATTAGAGTATCTTCGTCCGAGCTATCCATTTTATTTATTAAAGCCACCGAACACAAACAAATCCACAAAATATTCGGTTAACACCAACCCGGTTGTCGACAGAAACTGCTCTCAAGTGCGCGTTAGCACGGTTTCTCGGCTCTTCGCCGCGCTGCTCCGCGCGTCGCCCAAGTGCGCGTTGGCCTTAACTCGTCAAAAACGTCAAAGTATAAATTCGGAAAACAGCAGGAAGGATGTCACAAGCGTAGGAGCACCCAATAACAAAAGGAAGGGTTACGTAAATACCCTGGTGACCCAAATGTCCACAGCAATGACCAACCCTTGGACACAATAGAGTTGTAAATTCTTGAATATGAAAGAAGCCCATGCAATTTTATTATCGGAAGTAGCATCCCAAACTTGTCTGTCACAATAGAGCGAAGGGTCTATTGAGTCCGGAAGAATGGACGGGATTCCTTCTATTCAAACAGTGGTTATATAAACTAGAGTAGCCTAGTTTTGGGGATCAGTCGTCCCAGATCAACGCGATCGCCTCACGTATTTGTATTTGTATTTTGTATTTGCATTTGTGTAACATTAACGAATGTGTACGTGTGTATATTTGTTTATTTCTTTAAAGTTAAAATAAAGGAAGGTTATTGTTTTCCATAAACGTGTGTATTTTCACTGAACTAAATTCTACAGTAAAAATTGCTACGCATCAAATAAATTGGCAAATAATAACTAAATTGGTGACCCCAGACAAGTAACACAACGGGCACCAACTAAATTGGTGACCGCAGACTAGAAACCGAACATTAAATAAACAAATCAGTTCTCAGTGTTATTTACTTCGGATTCACGAACTAAATTGGTGATTCCAAACAAGTAACAGCATAAATTAGGGAATTAAAAACTCGCGTTCGCGTTAATTCGTAACTCCAAGTGCTAGTGAACTAAAATTAAGTGAACCGCTACTTCACAATGGAAACTCCAGAAGGCAACACATCTGTCACTACCAACAACGCCAACAACGAATCAACAACCAGTTCAATTGACAGGACGAATATCAGAGTACCTCCATTTTGGCCAACCAAACCAGCGCTGTGGTTCGTTCAATTAGAAGGGCAGTTCGCGCTCAACAACGTGACACGAGATACCACCAAATATTATTACGTAAGTGCCAATCTCGATAATAAATATGCGCAAGAAGTCGAAGACATCCTTACGAACCCACCGCGGCAAGATATGTACGAAACGCTAAAACAGGCACTAATTAAGCGCCTATCCACTTCCCGTGAGCAGAAGATTAAGCAACTCCTGGAGCACGAAGAGATAGGCGACCGTACACCGTCCCAATTTTTGAGGCACTTGAAAAATTTAGCAGGCGGTGAAGTACCAGATGATTTCATTCGTACGCTATGGATTGGACGACTCCCAGACAACATGCAGGCAATTCTAATGACTCAGGCAAGCAGCAACCTGCAATCTGTAGCCACCTTGGCAGACAAAATTGCCGAAATCACTCCCAGAGCGTTCCAAGTAGCATCCACTGTTTCACGCGTCGAAGATGAAAGAATGAGTGAACTCTGCAAGCAGGTCGCTGAATTATCCCAGCAAGTTGCGCGGTTGAGCCGAGAAAGACAGCCGCGAAATAATAGCGCCACACGGTATCGCTCCAGGTCGCAATCTACGACGAGGGTCTGCTGGTATCATCGGAAATTCAAAGAAAATGCCACGAAATGCACGAAACCGTGCAATTATTCAAAAAACGAAGTAAGGAGCTCTTAATAGCGGCAACTGACTCCTTGTCTAGCAACCGCCGCTTATTTCTCACAGACGTGTCAACGAAATGGCTTTTTCTTATTGGCACAGGGGCGGATTTATGTGTATTGCCGAGAACATTTTTAAAAGGCCCGCGCTCGCGAACCGATTATGAACTCAGTGCGGTAAACAACTCGACAATTAATACATATGGACATGTAGTGTTAAATTTAGATTTTAAGCTGAGGCGAACATTTTCGTGGAAATTTGTCGTCGCAGACATCGACAAGCCGATAATAGGCGCAGATTTTCTCAGCCACTTCGGTTTACTTGTTGACATAAGAAATAAGCGCTTAATAGACAATGTAACACAGCTGAAGACAATCGGTGTAGTGCGTGAGTGTTCATCGCCCCAAATAAAAACAATTTCTGGCGACTCGGTTTTCCACCAGCTGATAGCAAAGTTCCCGGACATCGCGCGTCCGTCTGTGCTGCCCAAGGAAATTAAACACACCACGACGCATCGAATAATAACGTCAGCTGGACCTCCAGTCACATGCAGGCCTCGGAGACTCCCACCGGATAGGTTACACGCAGCCAAGAAAGAGTTCCAATTTATGCTCGATCAAGGCATAGCTCGCCCATCTAAGAGTAACTGGTCTGCAGCACTTCACCTGGCACCCAAGAAAGACAGTGGATGGCGACCCTGTGGGGATTATCGAGCACTAAATGCAAGAACTCTTCCTGATTGCTATCCTGTTCCACATATCGAAGATTTCGCTCACAACCTTTTTGGTTGCAAGGTCTTCTCGACAATCGATCTGGTGAGAGCCTTTAACCAAATCCCGGTTCACAGCGAAGATATTTGCAAAACAGCAATTACAACTCCATTCGGAATGTATGAATTTCCTTTTATGAGTTTTGGCTTGAAGAATGCTGCCCAAACGTTCCAGCGTTTTATAGATGAGGTTACCAGAGGACTCGACTTTTGCTACGCATTTATTGACGACCTGCTGGTAGCTTCCACATCTGAGGAACAACACCTGGAGCATCTCAGCCAATTCTTTGGCAGGCTAAGCGAATACGGAGTGGTGATCAATTCGGCGAAGTGTAACCTTGGCAAGACGAGCGTCAACTTCCTTGGGTACTCTACTTCCCACGAAGGCATTAAACCCCCAGAAGACCGCATCGAGGCTATAAAGCAAGTGCCCCAGCCTAAAACAATCAAAGAGCTGCGCCGTTTTTTAGGAATGCTGAACTTTTACAGGAGGTTCCTTCCTAACGCAGCAGAAGTCTTGGCTCCATTAAACAAGCACTTGCAAGGGCCCAAAGCCAAACCGAATTCAGAAATTCAGTGGAACCCCGAGTCGGAAGAAGCTTTCTCCCGCTCCAAGACAACCCTGGCGAACGCTACCCTCCTGGCGCATCCAGCACCTGCAGCCCCAACGTCAGTTATGGTGGATGCATCAGATGTTGCCATGGGAGCAGTTCTGCAGCAGCAAGTGGCCGGAACATGGCAGCCCTTAGCATTTTTCTCGAAAAAGCTAAACACTGCTCAGAAAAAAATACAGCGCCTACGATCGTGAACTACTGGCAGCTTATTCGGCTGTAAAGCGCTTCCGCTACTTTGTAGAAGGCCGAAAGTTTACGCTCTACACCGACCACAAGCCATTAGTATACGCGTTCCAACAAAAACCAGAACGCGCCTCGCCCAGACAGTTCCGTCACCTGGACTTTATTGGACAATTTACGACGGATATTCGTCATGTCGCTGGAATCGACAACATTCCCGCGGATACATTATCACGTGTGTCTGTTGCAGGTTGTACAGCAGCTTTTCCAGGCAGCCCAATTAATTACAAAGAGCTGGAAAAAGCCCAAGAATCAGATGCCGAGCTGAAGACATTCCTCCACCCTGAGGCCGTGCTAGCCTTGAAGAAGGTCTACTTCCCGGATCAGGATGCGGATGTCTACTGCGATTCGACTACGGGGACACTACGCCCTTTTGTCACAAAGCAGTTCCAACGCTCAGTGTTCGATGCCCTCCACAACCTCTCTCACCCCGGAATTCGAGCCACCACGCAGCTCGTCTCCTCCAGGTTTGTATGGCCCTCCATACGCAAGGACTGCAGCCAATGGAGCAAGACGTGCGTCCCATGTCAGCGCTCGAAGATCACCAGGCATGTAGCAGCACCCATGGGAAACTTTACCACGCCCTCCTCCAGATTCGAGCACGTGCATCTGGACCTGGTTGGGCCACTTCCTTCATCGCTAGGCAATACATACTGCCTGACGTGTATCGACCGATACTCCAGATGGCCTGAAGCCATCCCAATTCCTGACATCACTGCTGAAACCGTGGCTAGAGCCTTCTTCAGCAACTGGATAGCTAGGTTTGGTGTGCCTCTGCGGATCACGACAGACCGCGGCCGGCAATTTACCTCCAACCTATTCAAGGAATTAGCCAACCTCTTGGGATCACAACACCTGCAAACTACGGCATACCATCCGGCAGCTAACGGCATGATTGAACGCTTTCACCGTCAGCTCAAAGCCGCAATTGAATGCCACACAGATACCAGGTGGGCAGAATACCTGCCAGCAGTTCTCCTGGGCATCCGCACAGCTATCAAGGAAGATCTCAACGCCACATCAGCCGAGATGGTCTACGGCGAGAACATCCGCGTACCTGGAGAATTCTTCACTGCTACGGAGGATGTACACGCAGCCGACTTCATAATCCAGCTCAGAGAGCATTTTGACAAGGTACGCCCGACTGCAGCTCAGCATCATGGCCAGCGCAAAGCATTCGTCTTCAAAGATCTCGCGACCTCAACACATGTGTTCGTCAGAAACGACGCCACGCGCAAGCCGCTGCAAGCTGCTTACAATGGCCCATTCCCGGTTATCTCTAGAGCAGCAAAGACCTTCAGTGTGGAAATCCGTGGAAAGCCGGCGACGATATCAATCGACAGGCTAAAACCCGCCTACCTTGCAGCAGAAGCTAAACAAGAGCAACCCGCAACCAGCACCGCGACGCACACTGACGCCGGAACATTCAATCAAGCTACAACCACCAGAAGTGGACGGCGAGTGAATTTTCCGGATTACTTCCGGTTTGCATAATCTCGTGGACTAATCCACTGCCAAGGGGGTCATGTAGCGTACCAAGGTAATTGACTTAAAAACGCCGTGTAGCGTACCAAGGTAATTGACTTAAAAACGCCGGTCGTGCAAGGGATGGTCATAAATCTACCCAAACTTGACACTAAGTGCAATTCTAAATCAACTGAAACTTGACATTAAGCGCAGTTCCAAATTTGTAAACGTCAGTGCTATCTAAAACGTGAGTGAAGAATGATCTATAAACGTCAGTGCGACATATGCCAACAAAAAGTGTTAGAACCCAAAGGTGATTTGTGTCTCCATCAAACAATGCGGACTAACTCGTCAAAAACGTCAAAGTATAAATTCGGAAAACAGCAGGAAGGATGTCACAAGCGTAGGAGCACCCAATAACAAAAGGAAGGGTTACGTAAATACCCTGGTGACCCAAATGTCCACAGCAATGACCAACCCTTGGACACAATCAGAGCTGGGCAGTAATTAATTACTTTTTAATTAAATTACTAATTAAATTCCTTTTTGTTTATTTGCCTTGGAATTGAATTACTTTTCAAAATGCGGTAATTGTAATTGGGAATTGCCATCTTTGTTAGAAAGTAGTTGAAAATTACTTTTTAAAAGTAATTAATTACTGCATTCAATTACTCAATTACTTTCGTGTAATTAAATTCTTCTAAAGTATTTAAATTACTTTATAGGTATTTGAATTACTTGTGGTAATTGAAATTACTTTGTGGTATTTCAATTACTGAATTACTGACCTCGATAGGATGCTAAATCTCCAGAACGCATAAATAAGGACTTATTAAGTTACATATTAAGCAAATCGCAAGGTATTCCCCGCGCAATATATGCCTAATTTATTATTTCCTCTGACGAGTCGAATAACAGCAACTTCTGCATTTTGTATGACGCGTCCACGAGTATTAGTGCGTGTATCTGTAGCTTGTAATAGTGACACATTTATTATTGTGATAGACGCTAAGTGTAAGACGGTATAAGAATATTTGCGGTAAGTACATTACAGCTGATTACAATACCTACGGTAAAATAATAATTTTAAATAGCTTCATTAGATGATATTGGTTCATAATGATTATTTATTAATTTCAATTTGCTTGTTTTAAACGATCCGTGCAAGTGTAACAGACCTTAAGTCCAGAAAATTACGTTTTTGAGTGAGGAATTGAATTAAACGGACAAAATCCGATAACAACATTTAAACATCGGAAAACACATATATAAAATGTAAAGTCCGTTTCAATTTCACATGACACCGAGTAGGCGTTGAAATTAAGAACGTTTTTTAAAACAGTGTAGAACAAGTGTCAGTTTAAATTTTAGGTTATAAATGGTTGACACATCAGCTTTAGCTTTAAGTATTGAAAATGCAATATATATTTTTTTGAAGGTACTGCCTCAAAATGTTTTTTAGCGACAACGTGTTGCTGTTCACATAATATTTTTCGTGAGTTCACGATTTTAAATTTATAGCCCATGCTTTCGACTATCCTTCATACTGTACTACGAGATCCATTGTACTGTAGTTTTTCTTTCGCATAATTTAAAAGATCTTGCACAGTAAAGTACTAATTTTTTAATGAAAATTCCAAATTTTTAATTGTAGGTCTTCTTTAAATGTGAAATTCCAAACTTTTGCGTTTTTAAAATTATTTCCCGTTTTTTTTTGTAGCCAAATTAGGTTCATCTTGCGCAATTGTGGATACCTTTGCTCTGGATACCTATCAGAAAAATAATAAGAATTGATATTTTGTTTTAAAATTTCAGAAGTTACCTAATACATTTTTAATAACTATTTGTATTACTATTCACTAGGGAGGAAAATGTATCATTCCCTCCCGCAGATGTAGTTTAGTTCTTCAGAGTTTGCGAGAACAGTACCTAATCAATTTATTGTAATCATGCAAGGGATGAAATGACGTTTTAGTCCTATCTCTTGTGATCAGCTGCATTAAAAAATATTTAAATATGATAACCAGGACAGTGTTGCCAGGTCTAGTGAAATTTCATTAGATCTAGTGATTTTTAGTCAATCTAGTGATTTAGTGATAACTTTTGCCAAAAGAGAATTATCTAGTGATTTTTTCCAGTCTATTTTATTAAAAAAACAAATAATAAAGCAAAAATTCCTTCGCCCCTTTCGCCGTTGTTGCAAATTACTACCTACTATTATTATTCCAATCTTAGAAATTAGTTTTCGCTGTGACGGACAGATGGCAGCCTGAGATTTGAAATGCGAAGGTAAGTAAATTCCATGAATTACTCAACAGAAAATAGGCATTTCCCTAGTTCAAACTAAGTGCCCGAGGCTATAAACAGAACTCCGAAAGGGAATTGTTCACATTTGCATTTTTAGTTTCGGTAGAACGCAAAAAAATTATCAACGTTCGAAGTGTGCTCAACTGCTTTTAAATTATCGTTGAGTTATTACACCAAACCAGAGTATTTAAAAACACGGATTTAAGCAAATTACAGTATAAAAATCCGGAATATTATGTTTTAATTGAGCACTTGTACTTAGGTCCAAATATCGCAGTAGCGCTAGCAAATAATAGTTTAACAGATAGTGCAAAACATTATTTCCGTTTGAAGTGTTAACATTTTTACACCGAAGCAGCGCATCAAATTTTCAAAAGATTTCTCTCCCGTGAAGCTGTTATTCTTAAATCATTAAATTTTCCTAACCTAATAACGGATGTCAATGCTTTAGATCGAGAAATTCGATCGCTAAAATATTCTGTCATTAATTTTGAAATGAAAAATTTAGAATTTTGGAAAGAAATTTTTAATTGTAAAAAAGCCCACGGTAATTTGTTATATCCCGAACTTTCTCAGTTTATGAGTATTTTTTTGTTCTTCCCCATAGTAGCGCCTGCGTTGAAAAGGTTTTGAGTTCAGTTAATTTAAATAAAACAAAACCAAGAAATAGATTAAGTACTAACACTTTGACTGGAATTCTTCATTCTAAAAACTTAATTTTGCCAGAAAACTTGTTATGATTTTGTTATTACGGATGCAATAATAAAAAATCATAATAACAAAATGTATGATTAAATTACATATTGTATTAATTATTGTAGGTGTAGTGTGTTATTCATTTATACTTTTTATTATATTTTTAAACACTTTATCTTGTTCGTGTTTTTGTTTATTTTTTATAATTGTTGTGAAATCTATAATTTTGTTTTTTAATTTCCACCTTTCTTCACGTTTAAATTAATCTAGTGAAATTTTTGTCAATCTAGTGATTTTTTCCACCGCATGCTAGTGACTTTTAGAATTTTGACCTGGCAACACTGAACCAGGAGGCTAGCTGATTTATTATTAATCATAATCACATTGTTTCACGTCTCTGATGGTAACGGCAGTCAATGTATTATATTCCCTCCCACTGCCATTGGAACCAGGGACCCAAACGTATATTTTCCCTATACCCCCAACAGGCGACAGAAAATGTCACTTTTGTATAAAGGGGTAAAAAAAGTATTTTTGAACAGAGCCAACAATAAATGCTCAAGTTGCGCCAATTGGATCGTTCTTCTACAAAATCTAAATAGAAATTTGCTGTCAAACACTTAAGAAATCCAATGCTCCACCCTGTATACTTAGGTAAGTTACATATTTTCGTCATTCAGTCTGATGTTAAGCGTATTTAATAATAGATTGTTCTACAAGTTAAGAAAAGTGAAAGTTTTTCAACGTTTAATTTACGAGCGAGTGATGCAAAGGGAGTGGATTAATTTATCACGAACATGGAAAAATCGCTTTTATAACATATTCAGCGTGCTATTTTTTCTAATATCATTACAAAATCTAGCCAAAATTAAATTCGACATTTCTTCATATTCGAAAAAATTTTTTTTTTATTATACCTGCATCAGAATCGCCGTTTAAAGCACGCCTGAGCCTGCGTAAATATGCGATTAAAGCTCGCCGAGCTTTAAAGGTTGTCAAGGAAACCACTGAATGCAACAACGGACGTGAACGCGACAAAAACGTAAACAATTCTCGTAACAATAGTAGCAATATTATTATGCTCTCTCGATTTATCACGACAAAAATTATTTTTTAGTTTTTAGTACGTAATTTATTTCCAGTATTGCAGGTATAATAAAAAATAGCGTAAAGTATTCGTGGATAACTGGCTACGCCGTCGTGCTCGAAATCTCGCGCGTGTTTTAAAGACTTTGTTATCCCCTCATACTTTAATATACCATTTTTAATTGGCAGTATAGAACGTCGAAATCGACAAATAAAATACGAGAAACTGGCAGTGAAGTAATCCATTGTTTTACAACTTTTTGTAGGCGGCTGGGCGGTAGGTAAACGTCAACAGACGTCAACGTAACCTATAAAAGTTGGTTAAAATGTTGCAACTTCGCGATTTCTCGATTTAAAAAAAAACGTACCCCTGGGCACTGGAAGTTTCATTTCAATCCTTGTGTGGTTTATTTGCTTTGGCCCTTCGGGCCTCGGCAACTAAATACACAATCGTGATAAAAAGCTCAACTTTAGTGATAACTTATGTGGAAACTAATATAAAAAAATATATAGATTTGAACTTCCAAGTCCCTATACCTTCTTACTGAAGGCACTTTGTACTAAAGTATATTAGGTTTAATCGGTTTATTATAACCTAAGGAATCTATGCCAAATCGGTGTCCCATTTTTTTGGGACACCCTATATAATTGTTATCCTTGAATTTATTTATTTACTTACATCTTACATCAAAACAAACTAAAAACTTTTGGTTTTGGTGAACGATGCATGTAGCTAGAAGATTTAATTATCAAAAAATCTTCAACAGTTGTTCTCGCGGTCTAACTATTTATGCCTATTATTCAGAAGGACCAGCACAATCAAAGTGCAACTTGTATTTATTTTCAAAATTACAGTACTTTTTTATATCACAAACCAATAACAAGTATCTATCTAACAACACTACCATGGCTACAAATATATATAAGCACTCTTACACAAATTTATAATTTACTGCTGTTGCTCGGCGGGCACATTCTTCCCCCCTGCTAAAGGACTTCCGGTTTCTTTAGCATGCACATCAAGAACGCCGAGCTTAACTACAGGTCGTCTTAGAACTCCATTATTAGTACGAACATCTGCTACTCTAGTTTGTCCATCTTTTCCGGGAAATGTAGCTACTACTTCCCCCATTGGCCAATTATTTCTCGGAAGGGTGCTGTCACAAATGACTACGATGTCTCCAATCTTAACCTCTGGAGTTCTGTGTGGCCACTTCTTTCTCCTTGTCAAAGATGGGAGATATTCCTTAACCCAACGGTTCCAAAACATATCTGCCAAGGCTTGAGCCAACTTCCACTGGTTTCGCAGGTACAAATCAGAAGGCTCAGATACTCCTGTTGGTGGTGCCGTTCCAGCAGGCCCAATAAGGAAGTCATTATGTGTTAGAGCTACCTTGTCGTCCGGGTCCATTGAAACAAATGTCAACGGTCTACTATTCACCGTGTGTTCTGCTTCACAGAATAAAGTGTGTAGAACTTCCTCCTTGGGTGAACGAGATTTCAAAGTCGTAGACAGTGCAATCTTGACCGACCGCACTAATCGCTCCCAACAGCCTCCCATATGTGGTGATCCTGGAGGGATAAAATGCCAAGTTATACCATTGGACGCCAAAGTAGAAGTCAATAGGTCTTGATTCAAAGCCATAAGCGCCTCCCTTAACTCTCTCGAAGCTCCTCTAAAGTTAGTACCATTGTCAGAGTAAATGTCAGCTGGAGGACCTCGTCTTGCAATCATTCTCCGCAAAGCCAGAATAGCTGAATCTGTAGTCAGTGACCCAGCTAACTCCAAATGTATTGCCCTTGTACTAAGGCAAGTGAAGAGGACTCCGTATTTCTTCTCTGTACGTCTTGCAATGGTCGCGCTATAGGGCCCAAAATAATCAATTCCAACTTTCATAAATGGTCTCACCTGACGTGTGACTCTGAAATCCGGAAGAGAAGCCATCTCAGGAAACTTCGGCATGATTCTTGAATTTTTACAAAATTGACAATTTGACCATGAACGTCTAACTGCACTTCGAGCATTCAAAATCCAGAACTTCCGGCGAAGTTCATTGAGTACTAACTCACATCCATGATGTCCAGCTCTGTTGTGGTATTCTTGAATAAGAAGCACGGTCAAAGGGTGCTTCGGGTCCAAAATAATTGGTTTTTTTAGTAGAATCCTCCAAGTCAGGTGATAGTTCGATTCTACCCTTCAATCTGATTAAACCATCATCATCAAGAACAGGAGAAAGTTGACTTAACCTGCTGCCTTTTGGAATTGACTTCCCTCGTAACATCCGTTTAATCTCTTCTGGAAAGCTGTCGCTCTGAGCTGTCTTAAGACCGATTAACTCTGCTTGTTTCAATTCTAGTGCTGTGAGGACACTCGATTTGTAATTGAACTTCCCTCTTGCCTGAGTGATAAATCGAAGGACTCTGGCCATTACACGAATAAATCGATTCCAAGAAGAAAATTGATTTGGATCCAATAAGCCATCATTGTGTGTCATGGTTAAACATATGACTTCATCCATGAAGCCTACCAACTCCGTCTCTTCTTTAATTGTCATTTCAGGTTGTTTTGGCCAAATTAGAGGTTCATTTTTCAAGAACTTTGGACCGTTAAACCATCTGCTCTTGGGGCTCAAATCGTGATCTTTTGAGTCTCGAGTGGCGTCATCTGCCACGTTAAGTTCCGTTGGCAGCCATCTCCACTTGTCACCATCAGTGAGCTCGTGAATTTCTCCAAGACGATGGGAGACAAATGGCTTGAAACGTCGAGTATCATTTCTTAACCAATGCATAACTGTCATTGAGTCGGTCCAAAAGATTGTCTCTGCAATGTCTAACTCCAATTCTCCACAAAGACTACTAACGAGTCTTGATCCAAGAACCCCTGCTTGAAGTTCTAGTCGAGGAATGGATAAGGTTTTTATTGGAGCTACTCTTGACTTGGCGGTGATAAATGCTACATCTACTTGCCCTCGTGCCACGACTCTCAAGTAGGCAACTGAACAAAATGCCTGCTGACTAGAATCACAGAAAACATGAAGTTGAATGCTGTCAGCTATTGGAATCGACAGGGAGTAGCATCTTGAAACTTTCACCTCAGTGATGCCCTTCAAGTTTTGAAGCCAGTTGTTCCACTTATGCCACTCGTCTTCTTGGAGCTCATCATCCCATCCGATTCCAGTCCTCCAAATGTCCTGAACCAAAATCTTCGCTTTCACAATGAACGGCAAAAGAAAACCCAAAGGATCGAAAAGTGACATGAAAAGCTGGAGGACATCTCTCTTTGTCGGACGTCTCTGTCCAACAAGAAGCTTGTCGTCAACCTTTGGAAACTTAAGTCTGAAGGTGAACTCGTCGGATCTAGGGTTCCAATTTAACCCAAGAGCTCTTTCAAAGTTATCTCGTTGTGTTAAGTTTAGTTCTTTTGTCGAATTGGCTCTAAGTTCCTCAGGAATTGAGTCCATGACATCTTGGTAGTTTGAAACAAATTTGCAAATAATGAATCCTCCTCTTTGGTGAATTGTCCTCACCTCTTCAATCATCTTGATGGCCCCCTTAACAGTATCATCAGAATCAAGCCAGTCATCCATGTAGTGGTGGTTTATAATGGCTGCTACTGCTTTTGGGTAAGAATCCTTAAACTCCAAAGCGTTGATGTTCTTCACAAATTGAGCCGAAGAGGGAGAAGAGGTGGCACCAAAAATCATTACTTTCATGACCATTACATCTGGTTCTCTGTTTCTGTCTTTTCCTCTCCATAAAAATCTTTGAGCAGGAAGGTCTTCATCGCGAATAAAAACACGGTGAAACATATCAGTGATGTCAGCACAGATTGCCACCCTCTTCCGTCTGAACTTCCAAAGAATACCAGGTAGAGAATTGAGGTAGTCTGGTCCTTGGAGTAGCATGTCATTTAGGCTAACACCATGAGACTTCGCTGCTGCATCACAAATCCATCTGAGCTTTCCGGGTTTGTTTGGGTTCGTCACAGCGAAGTGAGGAAGGTACCACTCCTTGGCGCTTACCACTTGAAGTTCCTCATCAGTGACCTTGCAAGCAAACCCCTTCTTAATGTACTCTTGGATCTTCGACTCGTAGGCTTGCGCAAAGGCTGGGTTACGATCCATCTTCTTTTCTATGCTCTTGAGTCGTCGAAGAGCATTTGACATGCTCTCAGGTAGGACAGAATTCTCGTCTCTCCAAAGCAATCCTGTTTCAAATCGGTCTCCCTTTTTTCTGGTAGTTTTCTCCATGATGCTTTTGGCTCTGAGATCTTCTCTAGATCTCGACTTTTCATCTGTTACTTTGACTCCAAATGACTCAGTCTTAAAAGAATCAAGTACAAGCCGATGGAGATCTTCATCACGCTCCTTGTTACTGTAGACATGGCAGATAAATTGGCATTCCTCTCCACGAGAAATTGTATGTGTTCCATGAGCAAGCCATCCCAGTTTGGTGAGTGAAGCCATTGGACTACCCTCTGGACCCTCGCGAAGTTCCCTTGACTCAATGAGGTGCGATTGGTCTTGTCCTATCAAGAGCTTGGGTTTTGCTCTCTTTACGGCTTTCAGATCCAAAACTTGCAAATGATGCATGTCACTTAAGCTGCGAATGTTCAATGTACGAGTAGGTAAATCAAATTTTGAGACTGTCCTTACATTTGAAATAACAAACGACTCTGTCATTTCAGCACCTCGCACCTTTACTTTCACGTTGCGTGACTCGTAGTCCACCTTTGTTGAGCTGTCATACCACTTGATTCGCAGAGGACGAATAGGACCAGAAAGTCCAAGCTCTGCTGCTAGACCACCATCCATCAATGTTGCAGTTGAGCCTTGGTCGAGCATAGCAAATGTTGAGACTTCACATTTAGGTCCTTTTAACACAACAGGAAGCACCTTAAGGAGAACTTGAGTTGACTCTACTTGAATCTGAGAGACCAAGTCCATATTTTCAGTCAATGTGACTGTCTCAGCTGAATATTCAGTCGAAGACTCAGGAACGCTCTGCTGTGACACTTGCTTTGAGTGCAGAAGGGAATTGTGGTTCCTCTTACAGCCATCGACACCACACTCTTTTTTCTTCTTGCATTGAGATGAGTGATGCATTTCTTTTAAGCATCCAAAACACAACTTCTTCTCTCGCACGAATGTCCACCTGTCGTCTATTGCCTTTGACTTAAATTTGCGACAAAGTTCGATGGAATGGGACTTTCCAGCACAACAAGCACATTTGGCTTCATTTGGCTCTGTTGAAACTGGATCGGTATTTGAAGTTGTAGCCACAAACAGTGTATGCTTTCTTGTACCTCTGTCATTGCGTTTGACTTCTGACTTTCCCTTTCCATCATCAGTAGGAAAGTTAATTTTTGTCACAAACGAAGCAGCTCGAGCCTCTCCCTCAATCCAGTTGGAAAAGTCTTTGAGGGTAGCTATGGCTGGATATTTCTTGGCTACTTTCTTTCCCCAACTCATCCTCAAAACGGCAGGAAGTTTCTGGGTCAATTCTGTCAAAAGCTGAGGATTGATCAGGTACTCTGGACGTTGAAGTGTTTCTACGGTTGAGACCAAATTCCGGATTACAATTGAGAAGTTAACAATAGACTCACCCTTGTCAATAGAAGGAGATGTCGCCTTCCGAGCTTTCTGTACTATAGTTTCTATTATAAGCTCAGGCCTGCCATATTTCTCTTCCAAGACGTTTATTGCCACCTCAACGTTGTCAGGAAGAACAAGCATCGACTTGACGCACTCTTTAGCTGCTCCTTTTAAGCACCTTTGAAGACGGCAGAGGTTCTCATCCTCAGAGAAACCACATAATCTTGTTGAACGTCGGAACTGAGTGATGAATCCGGGCCACTCTTCTGGATCCCCAGAAAAGTTAGGTAAGTCTTTACCCAATGACTGCCTTGCCATCATCCTCGTTGTCTGTTCTTCCGTTCTTGCCTGGGTTGGAGCTGCTGCAACCGTCTGAACTGCTGCAAGAAGAGCTTGTGCCAATTGACTGACTGCAGGATCGGATTGAGGAACTGGAAACGGTGATCTTCGGCTTTGATCCTGCCCACCACTGCTTTGTAGCCACTGAGCCACTCTATGCATTGGTGCTGGTGACTCTAATGTTAAGCCTTGTAGACTATCACCAACATTTGACAAAGAGTGGTTAGATCTTCTGCTTCCGCCTTCTTCATCTTCACATATTTGAAACTCTTCCTTGAGTTCCTCTTCTCTGATAGACAGCTTGAGTTGAAGGAGCTCTTTTGCTTTCGCTTTTTCCTTAGCATCAAGAGCGGCAATCTCCTCAGCAACTTTTAGCTTTTCTTTAAGTACAGCAACTCGATAAGCACTGACTTTTGATGTATCACTAACTCTTGAAATTTGACTGGTGTTAGATCTGTGATTAGTCTTTGATCTGAGACTGACCTTTGACATCTGACCCATTGACTCAGGGGATAACCCATTGTTGAACTTCTGGTCTTGAGCTGCCTTTCCTTGTTTGGAAGTAGGTTGGGTGTTGGCTTGTCCTGCCGTCTGTTCCCAGTCCCCGTACCTCTCTGGAGGAATACCAGCGTTTGACCTTTCAGTCCATCGCAACCTGTCACCAGACTCTTCTCCTGCCTTACTCATATTCAAAATAAAAAGTCAAATGCTGTCACTGTCACTTCACAGACAGTCAAAAAATGTAACTGTATATTCACGAACTGTTCTTCGGCTCGAATGGACCAATGTTCTCGCGGTCTAACTATTTATGCCTATTATTCAGAAGGACCAGCACAATCAAAGTGCAACTTGTATTTATTTTCAAAATTACAGTACTTTTTTATATCACAAACCAATAACAAGTATCTATCTAACAACACTACCATGGCTACAAATATATATAAGCACTCTTTCACAAATTTATAATTTACTGCTGTTGCTCGGCGGGCACAACAGTGATACAGTACTAGGTTACTATAGTTGACAAAACATAAAAATTAAGCATTTTTAGATAACGATTACGAATCGACACGACACTAATGATAGTTGCAACTTGCAAGAAAATTCTACTAAATACAAGTATATGACAATAATTTTTATTGAAAGTAATTGAAAAAGTAATTGATATTGTACAATTACAATTACTAAGTAATTGGTAATTGAATTACTATTTCCTGTGAGTAATTGAATCTCTGGTAATTAAATTACTACATTGGGCGGTAATTGGTAATTAGTAATTAATTACTTTTGAAAAGTAATTTGCCCAGCTCTGGACACAATAGAGTTGTAAATTCTTGAATATGAAAGAAGCCCATGCAATTTTATTATCGGAAGTAGCATCCCAAACTTGTCTGTCACAATAGAGCGAAGGGTGCTATTGAGTCCGGAAGAATGGACGGGATTCCTTCCATTCAAACAGTGGTTATATAAACTAGAGTAGCCTAGTTTTGGGGATCAGTCGTCCCAGATCAACGCGATCGCCTCACGTATTTGTATTTGTATTTTGTATTTGCATTTGTGTAACATTAACGAATGTGTACGTGTGTATATTTGTTTATTTCTTTAAAGTTAAAATAAAGGAAGGTTATTGTTTTCCATAAACGTGTGTATTTTCACTGAACTAAATTCTACAGTAAAAATTGCTACGCATCAAATAAATTGGCAAATAATAACTAAATCAGCATCGATCACATTTTTGACTACTAAGTGCTACCTTCAATGAAGATCAACAGATCATATGTTCACCTTACAATTTCATGTAATGGTACTTCATTAACCTCTCACGGTCTTTTCAGATAATTTTTATGGAAATATAAAATGTATTATTATTACTGATTTCTTAATCCTTTATTACATGATACGAAAGTTACTGCTGTAATACAGATACGTAATACGTAGTCCTTTATTAAATCTATAGTATTTTATACAGTGTTTCTTTTTCAGTGTTAATTTTGGAATGCACTATGTCAACTTCTCTGACCCACACAGACCCCGAACAGCTAAGGACTCAGCAAGATTTTATGCAGAACTTATCAAAACTAGAAAAATACCTAATATCAGTGCTAATTAGTCCCAAATAAAGTTACATATAATATGCAGTATCAAATTCACTGTCATACTGCAATTACAAGATTTTTGAAATAACTATGATGTTTGTCCATTCATTTGTTCATCATCTATAGTCTATTTTACCTTTCGGTGTCAAGGACCAGATTGCACAAAATAGCTATTTACGTTATTAGACCGGTAGCAACATTTTTATGGCCGCGCCAATACTTTACAGGTTGAGCCCGTAGGGCGAGACTTGTATGTTTGGCAAGGCCATAAAAATGCTACCGGTCGTGTATCGTATAAGATTTTTTAGGATACGAGTCCGGTAGATAAAATTTACCGGCCGGTAGTTCTACTACTGGTCTAGGCCGGTAAATTTTATCTACCGGACTCGTTTGTAACTATGTAAACGCTAGTTACCAATGCAGTATCCTAAAAAAATAATTACAGTAGAAGTTCTCTTCTGCTTATTACAGCAATTTTTCTTGGAAATTATTTTGCTATGTAATTAGTTTTTAACTCGTCATTAGTAGTGACTGTTTAGTAGGTAACATACGGTGCATATATGCCAATTAACATTACTAATTTTTAATATCGAAGAATGTTTCAATTTCGGAAAGTCTGACTATGAAATTAAGTGCAACACATAAAAATTACTACTATAGTTAAAGTGATAGGACAGCTATCAATAAAGCATTACCATGTCCAATTTACACGATTATAAATATATTTGGATAATAATCCAATATAACAAAATTTTCATCTATATACAGTGTGTCCCCAGATAGGTGAAAAGACTCTCGTGAAAGGTTAAAAATTCTCGATTTAAATTTTCATTTTTTGGGGTTCAGCTCTGCTTGGTTAAAGGCGAATTTCTAACATAATTTTAGTTTTGAAAAATCAAGTATGCCGTGGAAATTATCAAAAAACCTATTGTTCTGTAAGGTAAAGTGCCTTTTATGTGGCAGATACCACAAAAAGTTATTAAAAAAAGTTATTTAGAATCAACATTTAAATCCCTATACCAAATTTTAAAATCCTCGGCCAACTTTGATCTCGCACAATTTCTTTTATGTTTAGGTCCCAAATCAAAGAATTTTACTTTTAACAAAGATTTTTACTATAAAAACAAATACTTTTAACAAAGTTTTTTATTTCATAATAAAAAAACTTTGTTAAAAATAAAATTCTTTGATTTGAGAAATAAACATAAAAGAAAATGTGAGACATCAAAGTTGGCCGAGGATTTTGAAATTTGGTATAGGGACTTAGATATTGATTCTAAATAACTTTTCTTAATAACTTTTTGTCGCATTTGCCACATAAAAGGCACTTTACCCTACAGGAAAATAGGTTTTTTGAAAATTTCCAAGGCATACTTGATTTTTCAAAACTGAAATTATGTTAGAAATTCGCCCTTAACCAAGCAGGGCTGAACCTAAAAAAATGAAAATTTAAATCGAGAATTTTTTACCTTTCACAAGAGTCGTTTCACCTATCCGGGGACACACTGTATATATATAACTAAAAGTCCTGACTCACTCACTCACTCATCAACGCCCAGCCAAACCCTTGGACCTAGAAAGCTGAAATTTTGCACAGAGGTTCCCTTTTTGATGTATATGTTACAGTAAATGCAGGAAATTAGTAAATGTTAGCAATTCCTAGTGAAAGTTGACATTTACTAATATGTTAGTAAAAGCTGGCAAAAAAAATTCATGATTGACATTCACTAGTAATTGTTAGCATTTACTAGTCCTACCCAGGAAATGTCTAACGATACAGTTTAGTTGCTGTCCCGAAGCTATTATTTCAAAAGATGTTCCAGAAAAGAAAATAAGCCTACGAACAGTTGCTAATTTGCAGTCCACGGGTACAGGGCAAGGTTTTTTAAAATGTCAATGCAAAACTAAATGCCAATCAAATAAATGCTTTTGTAAAAAAAAGAACATTTTATGCACATCGAAATGCCACGCGTCACTACCATGTGTAACAAGTAAGATTCCATTTACTTGTTTCTACTCAGATATTAGTTTATTATTACACATTATATATTAGTTCTAAGAGTTCATTTTTCTTTATAAGCAGTTTTTATACTTTTATGAGAAATATACTTTTATTTTGAGCCTAATTTATTACTTTTACTGCCACATACCAGTAAATGTTGCTTTTTCTAGTAATTGCTAGCATTTACTAGTAAAAGTCAACAAGGATTGCAACAAAAACAACAATCACTAGTGCAACTAGTAACTGCTAGCTTCTGCGAGTAAATGTTAGCATTAACTGAACTTCCAGCTTTTACTGTAACATACACAAGGAATAAGAAAGGATATTTCGAAATTCAACCCCTAAAGGGTTAAAATGGGGGTTCCAATTTTGTATGGAGAAATAATATTAAATAGACATTTCGACTTGAATCTTTGTAGGAGTTCTACTAAAAACAAATAAGGGAACACGTATTCCGTGATTTTCCAAAAATCAACCCCTTAGGGGGTGAAATGGGGTAAATAAGCCTAAAATAATCTATGGGTGTCGTTATTGAGGTTTTTTGAGACGTTGATTGCGAAAATGGCATTTATTTTTAAGTCCAACTCGGTGGACATGACATAAGGGAAGGGACGGGACGGGACTGGACGGGAAGGAAAGGAACGGGACGGGACGGGGCGGCACGGGACGAAACGGGACGGGATGGGACGGTACGGGGACGGGGAAGGAGAAAGGGACGGGGATGGGGACGGGGATAGGATGGGATAGAATGGGATGGAATGACAGAAAATAATTGGTCATTATTTAATACACAAATAACGAACCTCGCGCAAATGAAGTCGCGGGTAACAGCTAGTATACATATAATCAAACTTTAATGTTTCACAAAAAGTACTTTTTAGAACCAATAAAATCAATAATATGTTCTTTTATTCGGTCGGGGCATCCAAAGTATTGCTTTCGACCTATCATGTAATTTTTTTTTAGAAAACACTCGTTCAGTCACTACCAATCTAAAGTAACATAAAATATCTTATGAAACTACATAACTTTTCTGAAAGCATAGGCCGACTTGGTGTTAAAAAAAGTCAAACAATTTAAAAAAAAAAGTAGAGCATTGTTATTTGCTACACGGGGAATTTATTTGTACACAAAAGAAAAAGAAAATAATATATACTTCACAACACGGCGGTTCAGGAATTGTCTAGTAGTGTAGCAAATTTTCGCCAGCAGAAGCGCCACTGGTTCGAGACGGTCCAAACCAGAAAACCTACAGGTGTTCGTGTAAGTTCCTAAACCACTTAGCTGTTTCATAAAAATAATAAAAGACAGAAAACATTATAGCTTAAAATAACCTAATTATTTATTTACAGTATGTACACATACAAACTCCGCACCATACTCGAAAAGGGCAACACAAATCTGTGATAGAATAATTGTAAAAGGAGTAGTAGATGTCATTCTAGTTTTACTTATAAAATGTACAATGTCAGCGCTCAGAAGGTGTTCATTGCAATATTCAAGCTCCCGATAAACCCTCGCAACGAGGTTTAGTTAAATTTCAAAATGTTGAGTTACTGACCGCGACCAAAATTGCTAAAATTCAGGTTGACCAATCGAAGAATTATTAAATGTACTCATAAATTATAAATAACCTATTCCACATAAGTAATTGCACGAGGTAAACTTCGCAGTTACACAGAATTCCATAGCATAATAAACGGTAGGAATATTTCCAGCATAAAAGATAAGGCACCACGTATATAAGCTTATAACAACAGCACGAACGCTATTTCAGTTGACTAGATCGCTAGGAGATACCTCGTGATGTACAGTAAGGCACAGCGGCGTCGACAGAGCAGCCATGCAGGGTAGCTACACGGAGATGCTGTCCACTAGTTGAAATAACCTCCAGAGTGAAGGGATTTTCTCTAACTTTCATACGGGTGAAAAACCTTGTGGTTGTCACATTGGTGAAAAGTCGTGCGTTTAAAGACTACCACTAGGAGACTAAGAGACCTGAAATCACGCTATATCGAACTCGATGTTCAAACGGAACCACAATTAACATACCAGAGCTTTTGGATGGGCTCGAGTGAGTAATTTGCAGAAATATATAATTATCCCAGTATAACTGGCTTCATTCTAGCAACACACGATTTCTTGCGGGTGGATGACGATTCACAACATAATTCTGGAATTTTGGATCTGCTTGAAGCGAAATTCCAGGGAAATCCAACTACCTCACCCACAAACAATCACATCAGAAAACAGAGGCATAAAATGGCCTCCGAAAATTGTACTAACAATGTATTTTGAAAACTATTATAATCCCCTAAATATCCAAAGATTTTCAAAATATCCCAAAAATGAGTATGCAACCAAATACACACCTAGGAACTGCAGGTCACTCAAAACCTTTAAACTGCATCTGTATGTATTTAAGCGAAAAAATACTTAACAATTCTTGACTGTATCTCTAAATGATTTCAAAACTGTAACAGTATGTCACATCATAAGTTTGAATACCAGTGCAAAGAACTGAAAAGCGATTTGTATTAAGCTTATCAGTAGAAGACGTTAAGCGGTCACGTAAGTACACCATCAAAGTGGTAAAGCGACACACCACCCGACTGCTGAGCCTGAGGTGGTGCATTCGAATCTCGATCCCGGCAAGATTTTTACTTCCCTGGTCTAAAAGACAAAGGAAGTATTGTAATCGCGAAAAAATCAACTTCCGAGATTTCTTCAGATATTTACGTTTCAGGGTCTCTAGATGACGAAAAACAGGTTTTCTCAATTCCGCCTGACTGTCTGTTGGAGGTATAACTCAAAAACTATTTGTTGGAGGATGACGATGCAGATATGTTTACGTCGCATGAAACCGAGAAAATTTCAGACAAATATATGCTGGGTAACCACCTTAAAAAAATTATGTTTTGTTTATTTTTGCGTTCACTTTTAAATAGATAGAAGTAATAATTTTCACATAGGTCACGCTTTACACTTGCCGAAAATAGGACTCAACAGATACAGGATAATTTCACAGAAGAGTCGAAACGTTTCAACAATAAGACCGTTCCGTTAAATAGAGGCGAGCACCGCATTCATTTCAATAAAGCTGGATGGCGCAGTACGACTTATCGATGCTGTTACAATCGCTACGCAGATGCGGCGGAGTTCAAACCCCAGCGGATTTTTTTAAATTTGCAAATTGATCTAATTCGCGCGAGGGAAGTTCCGCACCCTTTATAGATTTTGTTCGCTTTTTTTCGTCTTGGATTTGCAATAATTAGTTGCTTTAGTCTCGTTTACGAATTCTTTTTAGCCGAAGTCGTGGCACATATGGTGTGATCATGTTATAATATGAAAACGACCATACCACATTAGAACCACTGGTTCAACAATTGTCTCGCCTTGTTAATTGACATTTTCTAGACAGCAAGGGAATTGTCGGAAAATAGTAATATGCAAAGCAACTACACAACTTTAAGTGGAATATTAAGTTGGTACCTAAGTACAGAGATTACTACAAATGCAACTTTACCATTTTAAATTCTTTTTATATAAATTAGGGAATTTTAAACGTATAGTGAAATTGCATGGAAAGATACAGATTGAACAAAGACAAACAAGAAACGGTTATTGTTATAGAAAATTTATGCTAAACATGTTATTAGGCTAACAGCCAGTCTTATAAGAACCATAATTTTGAATTAACTTTAATTCTTTGTTAAAATAAACAAAAACGCATCAAAGATTGTTTACTAATGAATAAAATGCCATAAGCACTAACATTTTGTTGTGACATTGTTTACTTAAAGAATTAAAGTTAAGCTCAACTTAGTGGTCTTTATAAGACTGGTCTTAAGCCTGTTTGTTTTACGTATAAATAAATAAATAAATAAATAAATAAAGAAGAATAATGCATTTCAACGATGGACAATCATATAGTATAAAAGAAGTATTAATGAATCAATGCATGTTCCATATCTAAAATTACATACTATAGGTGAGTGAAATGAGTCATTATACGCAAGTGACACTTTTGTTTGGCAATTCTTACAAACTTATAATGGCATTACTATCACTGTCTAATGAAACGATTGCATAAAGTACCTACATCAAAAGCCGCTAGTGTAAGAAGAAAAAATCCAAAATTTATCATATTTAATATTTACAGTATCTATTTAATTCATCTGTTACACCTATTTGGAAATTATATTTAACATTCGCCTTTCGCGAAAATATTATGGAATGGCTATATAAGCTACACGTTGGACTATCCATATATTTTATGAAATGTAATGCACCACTTTAAACTAGTCCTTTATGAATGCAATGCCCTTTCTTTAAATAATAATTCCTTTTTAAAATCAAGTTTTCTTATCTCAGGTGGTTCGCCAAATCAAGATCTCTATTAATTGAATTTTAATATTACAGTTAATGACATTTGCTGTCAAACCGATTTTCAAAACTCATCAAGCCAGGTATTGACAATTGTATATTATCTTAACACACATATTAATCAATTTTCCTAAGTAAGTAATAAATCAAGTCTATTTGAACACATTCTTGTACTAATTGTTATGTAAAAAAACTTTTATTAACTCTTTACACAAACCTGAATACTTTCTCTTGCTTTTTTTGCCAAACTCCAACCAACAACGGATCCCAATATTGTCAGACTGCAAAACTTACTGCTCACTCACCAAACAGTGGCACCCAGTATGGCACGTGAACCCCTTTGACTGCATCCATCCAGAATATCACCCGCACTGCTTACAGAATCTAATCCTCCCTCCTTGCAAACGTCACCATCAAAGCATTCAACCTCTGGTAGGTTCCAATCTTATGAAGTTCCAAATCTAACCTTGTTCCTTTTTATAGCTATTCAGTTATCTACAGCAACACTTACAACTTACCCAAATCAATTAGTTACTTGTAAGAATCTCTAATAATATCTTGTATACTCTCCAATCCAAATGTATTCAATTAATATAACCTTTTGTATGTTTATTTTCAATTGACTGTACTTGTATAATCTCTTGACCGATTATGTACCTCCATAAGTTCCAATTAACATTTTCATTTTATCTCACCACGCAGATTTGTTTAAGACCCTTTTTAAATTTGTATTTACCAAACTAATACAAATTTAGGCATAACTTTCTAATTTTATTTACAAAATGCTTTAATTCAAAAAATACATGTCTGTTTTTATGAGTTGTTTATCTAACTAATTTAAACAAAATTTTCATTCATGTTAGATACAATTCTTATTGCACACTTATTTATTTTAAAAATCCTATTATTACATGCTATTAATTATTATCATTCTAACAAATACATTTGTCAATTGTAGCCTTGGCTTGAACTTTATCAAAATTTTCTGTAACCATTAAATTAGTATTCAATTAATATCAAAATCTCCTCTCTCATTGTCTCAATTAAATTTATTTATAATGTTTAAAATTTAACACCCATCAAGATTGAATTATAGCCATCTTCCAAATTTATTCTTTTTAAATATTTCTTTATTGTATTTGATTACACTGCCTTATGTATCATAACATAATTCCTCAATTAAGTTAAATATTTAAATAAACCAGTTTTATTTCAAATATCTTTTCTTAATTCTTTTTAATTAATAAATTTATAATTCATCATACTATCCTAGTATCTAACTTCATAACAATTAATATCTATTTACTTCTATCTATTTAAAATTACCATAGAAACAAAATATTTAACCTTTCCAACAAACAACAATTCTTGCAATATTTACAGATCTCTATTTACAAATTGCAAACATTCAAATTCTGCTATACTTCATATGAACCATCACATTCTTTTACCATTTTAATATTCTTTTAAAATTATTATTAATTATTCAAATATTCCAATCTTTAATATTATTTTACTTCTTTAAGGATTCCTTCTTCTATCAGATACGTTTTACTATTAAATTCTTAAGATTCGTTTATAAAATTTCCTGAATGTTATCTTCTGCTTAACCTGCTTCCTTATTAATCATTTTAACACCTCTTGTTATTCATTCTTAATATCATACTTTCGAAATGTAAATTCTTCTTCAATTATCCTATTCATTCAACAATTACCTACTTTGGGTACAACTATATATCAAATTCATTATTATTTCATTATTATTTATTATACCTTTAATCCATTTTTAAATCGTCTCTAGCTCTCTTTAGCTCAGCAACAATTCTTTATCTTGGCAGCCCACATTAGGTACTGAAACCAAATTTTATTTACACCTTATTGTTGAATTATTATTAATTTTTCATAACAAAATTCACATTTAAAAATAATCAATACAAAATTCTTACATCTCGTTTATATTTTTTGTCACTTTTAACATTCAACATTCTGCTTGTAGTATGCATTTTCCTTTTATTTAATTTTTAAAAATTG
>CALNHX010003088.1:0-74150 GCA_940337035.1 Agriotes lineatus | reverse complement strand
TATTGACGGTTGACACTTGACACTTGTGGGAATCTATAAGACTGGACTATTACATCATAGTGCGTCTCAACCTAGGAGACGGTTTTAAGGACTTCCTGAAGCAGTATTTCAACGTGTAATTTCGAGCGTCAACACTCAACGGGTGTATCAGATTATAGTGAGAGATGTGGCGAAATATCGCGCAAAGCTGGACTTGTAGCACAACCTTTTCATATTAAAGACAGTTACTTTGGTGTGTTACTTACTGTGACCGTTGTTTAAATGTAAATTTATTTTTTATATACGAGTAGTAAATCTGATATCATTTGACTTGTAAAGCATGTGAGTTGATTATCCATTCTTGCTTAACACCGTTGTCTTGCACTGGCCATTTATTCTAGAATCAATTCTAATTATCTTCTTTTATGTGTGCCTTTAAGCATTATACAGTGACCGCCAAAAAGGCGGGATCACTTTTTACGATAACAATTTGTGCTTGTCTAAAAACCTATTTAGCCCCTATCATCTATACCGAGTGTTTTGTACGTATTTATAAAATGCTTTTTCGGAAATTAAGAAAGATTTCAATGAGATTTCTTTATAGTGTGTTAGTTTTAGCTAACTGACCAATCTCAAAGCCAGGAAACACCCATTTTTCTTTAACTTTAACAAACATTGAATTTTTAAATTTCTTAAATATATTTCAAAATGTCACATGCCAAGACTTAATTTTAGAATTCAGATTTTTAGGTAAAATCTTTAAAGCTTTATAATTGGAAAAAAATATAAAATATCAATTACTCCTAGAATTTTTTATTAGTTATATGTGCGCATACTTTGTATGTTTTTGATGCAAGGCGCTTTTTAGGAGAAATATTTTTCAATTAATATCTATTAATATCTATTTAAATAGCTTCTAAAAATTCTAATCTAGCCCAAATAATGAATTACTGTAAATGTTCTTTAACAGTTGTTTAAATGAGGAGACTTTTTAGAACATGTAAACTGGAAAAAGAAAATTGTCCTCATTTCGACAACTGCAAAAAAACATTTACAGGATTTTTGTAACAGTCATTCATTAACAGGGCTAGATTAGAGTTTGCCTTGCATAGAAAACGTAAAAATGATGGGAACATATTACTTTTCGGTAAATAATAACAAATGTAAAGGTGTAATAATTAACACTTTATTTATTTTTTCCAATTATAAATCTTTTATGTCCTACCAGTACATTAATTGAAATTAATGACTCTATTTTAAGGTATCTTAGATACAAAATAACGCTCCAAGGCAATTATTTTCTTCATAAGAACACTAGGGTTATTATGAAAAATTAACAGTATTTGTTTCCATGGATACAACTTTTATTTCAAAAATTATGCACCACTGTCACAATGAAAATTAATGACAGCTCAGCTAATGTCACAAATCTAACTTAGATCAGCTAACTAGATCAATCTTAAATACTATATCATAGTAATTATATGAATTGAATATGAATATGAATTAGGTTAGAAAATTGGTAGGACATAAAACCTTGAAGGCACCACGGGCATTATGAGCTAAGAGCCCGCGATTGTTGTACACACCTCAGGCCAAAGGCCCTCGGTTAGTACACTAACAATCTTGGGCTTTTATTTTACTCATAATGCCCTTGGTACCTTAATCGCTATAATGTCTTCGCCTAAAAAACATGAGTTTTAAAATTAAGCCTGGGTATGTAAAATTATTTTTTTTTAAATAAAATTAAATTTAAGTGTGTAATCTCGAATTATTTAAACAGACCTAGATTTTCTTTCCAAATTTATCAAATACAGTTCATAGATTTAAAATGCAATTCTAATTTCACATACAGGAAGTTTCAATGCCACAACTGCAAGTTAAGCAACCTTGCGTAAATGAACGACCTAGTAATCGGAGTTCACTCTAACATGAATGCAGACATCACGGAAATATACTTGCTTAAAGCGTTGATGTCTGTTATGAAATGCTATAGCGCCACAGTAAATTTAAAATACTTTGCAATTTGAATCGTAGTTTCTCAGCAAATAAATTTGTATAAATAGAACTTTATTTTTATAACAAAAACAATCGGCATTTACTGTTTCATTCATTAACATCGAGATGCTACCCTTCCAAGCCTAAAATTTTGAAGCGTGAGGCTGCGCTTCAGGGTAGCCACCAAATATTATCGTCCCTCTGAGTGGCTTGACTACATTGTCTTAAAACACGGGTGCAGTCTCACCCTTGTGCTCAGAACGCTAGAAACGGAACCCGTGCAAGTAACGGAAATCTGATTTAGCCTCCAGGCAATTCTGTTCATGGTCCTTCGAGCCGGATCCAGCTCAAATTAAGAACAATCACATCCCTGGGGTTACCAGCATCCGAAGAGGAAAACAACGTCTGCCATACCACCCAGGCCCCATAAAATAGCTAATAATATGGAGGAATTTAACCAATTAGCTGTCGCCCAAGAAGAACTCGAGCAGAAGATAATGCAGGTATTTTCCAACATCAAAAAAGACCTTGTCAGCCGGAAGACAGAAGCTTACACCATCAGTAGAAATAAGACGCTGGATGAACTTTGGAACGCCGCGACCATCAATCACGCGAAAATGGTGCAGCTAAGTATTCCAACCCACAACTATTTTTCAAAGGGGTATTTCGACCAAATGAAGGCAATTTACGACGAAGGGGAAAAATTATTTGCAGACCTGTTCAAAGGCAACTGAAATTCCCAACCCTTCCGGAATTAGAAGGCAAGAAGAAATCGTTGAAAATCCTGAACAAAAGGTTCGTATTCGAAAATTACAGATTCGAATCCAAAAACTCAAGCAAGCCATGTTCGATGCTGAACAACTAGCACGAGAATTAGGAAACCACGCCAGCACACAGATGGAACTGAAAGAAAAATGGAATAGTGTGTCAAAGATGGACGAAGAAGTCATTTCTAACGAGATGGACTCAGAACAAATACATTTCAGTTCTGAATACGTTACGTTGGAAGGCAGGTATAAAAACTTAAATAATTTATTACAAACACTGACAAGGCGCGAACATGCAGCAGCCATTTCGCTCCCCGAAACCAAAATCCCCATCTACGAGGGAAATTATGAATAATGGGCCACCTTCAATGACCTATTCACCAAATTAGTGAATGACAACCAGCATATGGACGATGTCATCAAAATTCAGTATTTAAAAACGCATGCCAAGGGAGAGCCCAGCCGACTGATCCAGCATCTAGCAGTTACTCAAGCGAACTGCAACACCGCCTGGAATTTGCTGCACCAAAGGTACCAAAACAACCGCCTCATCTGAACAAAGTTGCTAGATACCGTCTTCGATCTGCCGGTCCTTTCTAAGGAATCATCCCAAGGGTTGAAGAGGTTGCATGACTCCACCAAGGAATGTGTAGAAGCGATCAAGAACCTAGACATATCCACCGACATGACAGTTGGGGTCCATGGATCAACAGAGCGATCGCTCGAAAATGGGATCCTGAAACTAATAAATTATACGAACAGTCACTTCGATGCCGCTATGAAGTTCAGGAGCACCAACAATTAATGGCTTTTCCGGTTTTTCGCCAAATGCGGTTCCAGTCCATGGAAGCCATTGATGGAGCTCGAACATCAATACAGGAAAGACCACAGAAGGCCTATGCTTCCGCATCTCTTAATTGCAAGCTATACCACGGAGATCACTACATCGATAGCTGTGGTCAGTTCCAAAGGCTACCCACCAATGAAAAACAACAAATGGTAAAAACCAATCGGTTGTGCTTTCGATGCTTGCGACACGATTCTAATATACAATGTCGTTCTTATAACAACTGTCGTTATCCGCATCAGACTTTGCTTCAAAAGGCACAACCGCCATCAAGACCGTTAACAGATCAGAAGATGAAGACATCGGCTCACGTAACAACAATGCAGACTGCAAACCATTCAGGAGTCGAACCAAATCCAACTATCATTGCAGCCAACTTATGCACACAAGAGGGCCCAGTGCTCTTAGCCACAGCAATGTTTCAAATCAAGTCACCATCCAGGATTCCGCATCTCGTAAGAGTCCTTATAGATCCTGGGTCACAAGGTTCATTCATCACGGAAGCCTCCGCCGAATAATTGACGCTACCCAGGAAGGACCAAGGTTCAAGCAGAGATTACAGGCATCGGGAATGGTGATCTTACAATATCTACGTAGAAGATTTCAGGTATAATTACACCCAGATTCTCAAGCACCTTTTCCTTACATGTTAACCTCCTAGTACTACCCCAACTCACTAAAACCGTTCCTTCATCACCAATTCCAAATTTAAATATAGATTCTTGGAGCAACATCTTCATCGCCGATCCAACCTTTAACTGCCCTGGTCCCATAGACACCATTCTAGGGGCCGAGGAATACTCAAATATCATTTTAGAAGGAGTCAAAAAATCAAAGGATATTAGCCTGGGACAAGACACAGAGCTGCGGTGCATTTTGTCTGGAACCATTAGCGAGCATCGTGACAACAACATTAAAATCAATAACACGATTGCCAAATCGTGGCAAATAGAAGAAGTACCTATCCAACGAAAATTTCTTACAGAAGATCAGGCATGTGAAGAAAAAGTTACTGAGACAGTCAAAGAGACTCATTCCGCATCCAATAGATCCATCCAAGGAGTAACAATCCAGCAGGTGGAGCAAATATCAACAACCGATACAGCGGAAGAATAGGCGGTTGCAGCTGCCAATATAAAGAATACGGGAGTTGAACGTCCAGCTATCATCGAATATGAAAAAATAGCACCTTCTCATCCACAAGAAAATCACCAAGTGCATGGAGTCCTCAAGTCGGTGGACACAAAGAAAATGAAATTGTAGGCCACGAACAAATCGTTGGAAATCCTCCAGATGCTTCTAAAGTAGCACCTAGCGATGGATGGAGCCCAGAAATGACAGCAATAACTGCAGCAAACGGAAAACCCTCCGATTTCATTAAAAACTTGACACCCAGTGGAAGGTGGCACCAAGACATGTCGGCAAGAGATGCAGGAAAAGAAAAATCCGATAACAAACACTTCGCGCCTAGCGGAGGATGGAGCCCAGAGAAGGCAGCAAGAACTGTAGAAAATGAGAAACCCTCCGAGTTCACTAAAAATTTGACACCCGGTGGAGGGTGGAACCAAGAAATGGCAGACAGGAAATCAGAAAAATCCGAAACCAAAAATTATGTAGTGTTACAATGTCGACGAGGGAAGTTCTGGGTAAAGCCTTTTACAGATTTTTTTGCATGATTTTGTGATTATAATTTTGGCATCTTGCTCACTGACCAGAATTGTGTTTTTGTGAGGCGGTTCTACACAAATTTTTATATTTAGTAAGTATTTTAAATTATAGATATCTTTATTATTGTGAGATGGTTCCAGGTCAACAAAAAATAGTGGTAGCGCTTTCTTAGTTTGCTGGTGCCTTGTATTGATAATGTTTCTGACTTTGTGGTTATGAGTAGCAAGTTCAGCTTTTATGTTATCTACTGGAATTGTAGGATGTATGTGTGGCACGCTCTTGCTTGATTTGGTATGTGTGATGTATGACATTGTTTTCTTGGAAATGCTTAACGAGTTTTCTGTACACGTCCGGATTATGTACATAAACCTTGACCACGTTATCGGCCATACTTTTGGCGTTGCATTGTTCTTGTTCCATAATATGTTGTACGCTGTTGCTGATAGTTATTAACTCCGTGGACGAAAATTGGAGAAGGTTTGGGTATTTTAGTTGAGCTTCCTTTATCGCCGTTATTTTGATTGCTACTTCTTTCGTCAGCAACTTCTGTTAGATTAGAGTATTTGTTTGTTTGCATTAGATTAAATGATTGTTGTGAATTTGGTGTGATTTGTACTTTCCTTCTTTTTCTTTTTTTTTGTCAATAGCACTTTGCCAAGCGTTTTTCATCGGCAATATTTTGATCAGCAATATTTTTCTCTTCATCTGTAATGCTTATAGCTTTAATTTGAGTTTGTAACGTGGTATGTTGGGTTGTTGATTGGAATTTTGGTGTCATTGAATATTGAGACGTTGGATAATGTCGATATTGCATGGGTTGAAAAGACTGTATTTGTGGCGACATTGGGTAGTTTGGCATTTGCTGGCATTGCATAGGTGTTATTCGCTGTGTATTGTTATTTGGAATAAATGGATGTTGTTGGTTAGAGGATGCATTTTGTTGATTTACTGTGGGGTTAAAATGTTGTGCGGGGTTGAAACCCTTGCCAACTGGCAGCATGTTGATTTACTGACGTGCATGCACATACGTTTGGTAAACTTAATCACGTAAAAGTTAAGTTAAAAATTTATAGCAGTGTTGCACCATCTTATCACTAATCCAGGTTCACTGTCCGATATCTCGCAGCGAGCACAACTAGCATGTGCACAGGTTGAGCATTCGAAACGAACTACTTTCCCATATGATGCCAACTTTTTGGCGGTCACTGTATATTTATGTTAAGTGAATGTTGCAAGTTGGCTTTTATTTGGGTAGAAATT
Organism: Agriotes lineatus; assembly: GCA_940337035.1. Classification (NCBI taxonomy): domain Eukaryota; kingdom Metazoa; phylum Arthropoda; class Insecta; order Coleoptera; family Elateridae; genus Agriotes; species Agriotes lineatus. Next base: position 67,631 of record CALNHX010003088.1, on the reverse strand, counting down.
TCCAGTATGTGTTTTTAGTAATTACGAGCCAGATTGGGCCATTTTCCAGTGCATTGTTGAATTTACTTTTCCGTAACCACGACTGGGATATAAGTAAGATGTCTCTTATTGTAAACTGAGCTAGCTGGCAACACAAGTACAAATATTTTATAAAATTAGTAAGGCGTAAGAAACGTTGCAGTATACTTTATCATCCTAATGAGGGAGCCGTGAAAAGCCTCGTTAGAACCTACCTTAACTGGATAATATCAATACCATTTTATAATATATATACGTTGCCGGACATTTAAATTTATAGTTTAGGCTTAACAGTATAAATTAATTTCGAAATGTACAATTATAGAGTAACTTTTAATGCAATGGCACAAAATATAAAAACATTTATTTTAAATGCGAATCAACAAAACAGCATAACTACTGGCAAAACTTTTTGTTAACATCTGGTAAGTAAGGAACCTTACTAATTGAGGGGTAAGTAATTGGCCACCTGTTCTTGTATTAACAATTAATAATCATATTACACACGTTTTATGCAAGACAAAATCTCTTTAACGTTTGTAAAACCTTTTTATTATTTCCACTTTTAACTTACATTTATTTACTGAATCTAATGAGAATAAATGATTTAAAGAATACATAATTAAATAAACAGTAATAGAAAAGCTTTTCAGTTTGGTCATCTCTCTGATTGGTTAAAATTATTACGTGTACTTCCATACATAACAACATGTAAACTCTTAAACATATGCCAAACCTATTAATTACCTATCTTTGATCTATGGCAGCCAAATATTAGATATTAACGATACAAGTTTGATTATGAGCATCTTAACGATATGAGTTTGATTGCCAAAACGAGGCGGTAGGCCGAGTTTTGCGGCAATCAAATGAGTCTCGTTAAGTGCCATAAGCAAACGTGTATTGTTCAATATTTTATCTTCATCAATAAAGTTTAGTTCAATGTATTTCTTTATACAAAAATAGTGCGGTAATGAAGCTCTTAACGATACTAAAATTAATTTGGTTAAGAGTCTATAACAACCCTGATGAAGATAAATTAATTAACATATCGCAGTCTCCTACGGTAAGTGTATATTGGGTTGTCTATTTTTAAAATGGCAAGGTTACACTGTCCTATAAATCTTTGTCTACATACAGGGTGTTTGTACATGGCTAGACAGCTTTTAGTTTCGTTAATAATAAAGATATTGAAAAGAAAGTTGTTTTAAATGCCATTATTCAGCCTACAAGCTGTCATAAATCAATTTGTCATGGCCTCTTATTTTTGCGTAGTGGGACACGACTTTGCTTTTTTAAATTAAGCACGCTATATATTTTTAGATATTTGAAATCAGCGTAAAAAGGTATTTTATGATAGCATTTTGAAACTCATTATTTTTATGAATAAAAAAATATTTAGGCCATGATTTACGCAAAATCATTAAAAATCTATCAAGAAATGCAAAACAAACTCCAGTTGACTGCAAATATTCCTCGTGGCCGAATTATCGCATCAAACATACTAAAACAATTGAAAACTATGTTTTCTTAAATGGAACAATATGAGTTTCATTAAGCACTTAAAAACTACAATAAAAAAATCTTTCCAACGATGTCCCATATTCGCCATTTCATTTAAAATTTCAGTCTGTCTCAAAACTGACGCAAAAGCTAACCTACTAACATCGAATTTGACATAGACTTACAGTGCCACCAACAATACATTTCAGTATTGCCAAAAGTAATTTTTTTCCATAGGTGACTCTGATAAGGCGAGTTTTCTAACACCCGTTACTAAAACTATTTAACCTTTTCATTTAAATTGCTTTAAAATTTCAAATTTTGTAGGTGTTATGCAAAATATTTAACGACATACGGCCGTTATGGCATCTAACTAACTGGGATAAATTCATTAGCCTCGTTTGTTAGATGCTTACTAATGGCCTTATATCGTTAATAACTATTTCAATATCTCTGTTATGAATGAAGTTATGAGCTGTCTAGCGATTTACAAACATCCTGTATAATATTAATTATTAAGCTAAGGGCTAAGATAACTAGAGATATATGCCATTACTATTAATAATTAGTTAAAATTAAAAATTGCGCAATACTAAAGTACATAAGAAATTGTTAATCCCTGCAAAATTTTAGGTTGTTTTTAAATCCAGGTTTGGTCTTAAATGTTACTTATAGTATTGTTTTATTCATGTGTAATGCATGTAAAATAATTGTAGAATTGTTTAAACGTCATTGAACTACTACTTCGTCAACTCATATTTAATGTTATCGCTTCTATTTTTGTAAGTATGGTATGACCCGTTAGTTTGCCTTTCATTATAATTATGCAGTTTACAAACTAAGCTTATCTTATTTTTAGAAACATAATTAGTGGAAGTAGTGTTAAAACCTATTGTTAGTCAATGTGAAAAGCTCATAGTTTGCTGCGTCTATAGCTAAACAATTGGAATATGCTGCCTGCCACCGCAATAATCTTATTTGCATCAGTAGTGTTTGTTTCATGGTAAGATGACAAATGAAGCTGTATTAAAATAACTTTCTTCATTTAAACAAGCTTCCTCTAAAATGATAGTATATATAAAAAATCCGCAACTGCGCCATAAGTCAGTTTCATATATATATAAATGGTCTATATACATTTTAGTCAGTATCCTAAATTGATATCCACGGAGTCTTTTCCCGATGATTTTTTGTTTGGGGTTGGATCTTCGGCATACCAAACCGAAGGAGCTTGGAACGAAGATGGTGAGCAAACAGCAGGAAATGCAAGTTGCAAATGTTGCAAGTCACAATTGTTGTAGGAAAGAATAACAGTATGTGGGACTATATTACACACTCGTTCCCTCAGTTAATAGCAGACGGTAGTAATGGCGACGTTGCTGCCGATTCATATCACAAATACAAAGAAGATATAGAGCTTGCTAAACAGCTTGGGATAAATTTTTACAGATTTTCGATCTCGTGGTCTAGAATTCTTCCATCCGGACTCCCCAACAAAATCAATCAAGTAGCAGTGGATCACTATAACAGTATAATTGACTACCTTGTAGCCAACAATATCACCCCCATTGTGACACTTGTCCACTGGGATCTGCCTTTGTCGCTTTACCAGTTAGGCGGATTTGCCAACCCTGCAATTGTTGACTGGTTCAACGATTACAGCACAGTTGTGTTTGAAAAATTTGGAGATCGAGTAAAATTATGGATAACTGTTAATGATCCCAGACTTATGTGCTTATATGGTCGAGGTTATGGAGTGATGGCTATAGGAAAAGAAGCAGCTGGCATAGGGGATTACATCTGTAGTCACAATTTGCTAAAAGCGCATGCCCGTGTTTACGCTTCCTATAATAACAGCTATAAAACAACCCAAAATGGTAAGGAGCTACTAGGCCTGGTAGTATTCATAGGTATTCCCATAACAGTGAGGGAATGTTTTCGGGCAATACACAGCTTGGTTCAAATTATATAAGTATATAAATTCATAGTTTTCAATGTGTACAAATTAATTAACAGGTAAAGTGGGAATATCTCTAAACTGTGCTTGGTTTGAACCAGCATCGAACTCTAGTACAGACGTGGGAGCTGCTGAAAGGGCAATGCTCTTTAGAGTGAGTAAAAGTTCAGAAACGTATTACTTTCCAGCAAAACATAGTTTAAATCACACCCGTTCTCAATTTTTTTTTCCTTAATGTGCCAACATTATTGTATTGAGCAAGATAATAAGTGTCCAATAATATAAATTAATGTCTGCTAAACTTTGTTGTGGCTACTGCCATGTTCAATGGATAAAATTAACCACTTTCTTATAAGAGGAAGTAAACACTCCATATGTACTACTTTAATTTTTAGTGCGGGTGGTATGGACATCCAATTTTTAGCAAAAATGGTGATTACCCACAGGTCATGAAAGACTTTATTTCGCAGCGAAGTAAAGAAGAAGGATTTGCTAACTCTCGTTTACCTACATTCACGGAGGAAGAAATTAATAGCATTAAAGGAAGTTTTGACTTTATTGGACTAAATCATTACACTTCCTATATAGCAGCTGACAAAGAAGAGGATGACATTGGTGACCCATCTTGCAACAAAGACATGCGGGTTTTTTTAACCCACGATTTAAGCTGGTACAATAGTACCTTTTCAGAGTATAAAGTAAGCGCTTGCTATGTAATATTGTTGTTATATTTATCTCTTCCCGAACAATCTTCTTCAATAAGGGGAGTAATTTGGTGCATTCTTGATATTTTGTTACGTCTTAGAGCTACCCAATGGGATTTAGAAGAACATTAAGGTGGCTAAAAAATAACTATAACGATCCTGAAATTTACGTTACAGAACATGGATTTGCTTTGCCCGACGAAATAAAAGATGAGGGAAGAATTCACTTTCATTCTGTACGATTGTCAAAATAATGATAAAACAACTGAACTAAAGTGTATGCAATTTTACAGTATCACTTCAGTGCTCTCTTAGACGCTATCCACACCGACAAAGTTCGAGTCAAAGGATATGTGCTGTATAGTTTACTTAACCAATTTGAATTTTACAGTGGTTATACGTAAGTGTTCACAAATGTTCATCAGTCACCCTATTAACATTTTTTTGTTTCGTTACGGCATTGATATGAAAAGCTTTCTAGTTGGTTTTGCTATCGTTTTGTAACACTGCCTCATGCAAAAAAGTCATTTGAGTTTTGCTGGGCTACCACTACTACTTATTTATGTTTTCAGACTTAAATATGGCCTCTATCATGTAAATTACTCAGATCCTGATAGGACCAGGACAGCCAAAACCTCTGCAAGATTTTATTCGGAAGTTATTAAGACACGGAAAATAATAACAAAGAGTGATTGGATTTAAAGTAACAATAATTTTATAAAATGTGTAACGGTGGCGTACATCCTACACCGCAATATAAAATAGATAGAAACAAGTGATTCAATTCTGACATTACACTGGATTTAATTAGCAACATATAGATTACATAATAAATTTCAAAGGAGTGTGCTATTAATAACGAACTAATACACCCACAAGAAACTAGTACTTTTTAATAATTAAGTATATTTCTGCCTTAAGCAGTTACTTAATGTAGTACTCAAACGTATGTATGCAATACACATTAATAAAAATACTTGCATTCTACTTTCTGTAGCTTCAACGAATAATAAATAAACATAGAAGTACATATTAATTAAATTTATTACATCCATTTATATTTCAGGAACAGTTTAAAACACTTACAGAAACAGGGCCTCCGCCATCCCTCGCCCGCAATGTTTGTCTTCACATTCAAAGATAAGAACTAACTTGTATCTTTTATATGTTTTATTATTGCAATTAGATTTGATTGTATTTAGTATAATCGAAATGGTCGGAAAGCCGAGCCACCGCTGGAAGCTTATTGTAAAGTGCAATTTGCGTGCACATGCCATCTTGTTCGCGAGATGAAGAGAGATTTCTACTTCGTAGCATTTTTCGTTAGCATTTTCAAGTTCAACATTAGTCGCAAGCAGCCTCTGCTAAGAGCTGCACATGTTTGCGACTTGCGACTTGCAAGTGCGATAATTCACCAAATCGGTCTAAGTTAAATAGAAGCGCCTAAAAGAGCGTTGCAGCATATAATGGCTGCACAAAGTTAAAGTGCAACAAAAAAACGTTGACGAATACGCAAACGCAGTCTACGTGGTGTACCTATGGGTACACCTTTGTGCCGTAATTAAAGGTACATTTAAAGCGTCCATCTGGACACGCTAACTTATGCCGTAGCCGTTACGTAGCCTCAGCGTCACATGACCGTGAGTCAACAATTAAGCAGCAATCGGGGAATAATCAAGCAGTCCGTCGGGGATTCCTTGCATCACGTGTTATACCGTCCAGTCAATAACAGAATTATTATTCATATACTATGTACTATTATTTTAATCCATATAAGTAAATGCAAATATTGTTTATAATTCCGGTTTGACATTTTCACTTTCCCTTAACACCATTTTTTTGTCGACATTTTTAATAAAATGAAACGCAAATGGAAAGAACTATAAGCAATTAAACCCCCGGGTAAGAGAACGCCTATCTAAGAACGTGCCATTGCTAAATAACCATGGGCCATTGAGATAATCGCCAAACCACTGCACACCCTCTATCTTAGAGTAGCCGTATTCTAACCTCCATACTTTGCAACTTCGAATGCATCGGGAGGCATAAAGCTGACTGGTGCCATTCAGTGTTACTTAAAAAAAATTACATTAATCGTTAATATTATTTATATACTCCAGTGGGATAAGTAACGCATTACGTCACTCATTTGACACTATTTCAGTTAGGTAATCAAGCTCATTACACCACTCAGTTATGTAATGGTTTTATTACGCAACTGAGTTGTGTAATGACTTCATTACGTAACTGAAATAGTGTCAAATGAATGACATAATGACATTTGCCTACTAAAACATTTTTGAAAATGACAGATCTGACATTTCTCTTAATGCACTTTTCTCAATTTTAGGCAGTCGTAGATAAAATTTTGTACAATACATGTGTGATAATGCATCATTAATATACTTGTGTGCTTACATAACTCGTTCTACGCACTCGTTTGTAACTTACACACACGTATATTAATGATGCTGTTATCCCACTTGTATAGTAAATAACTATTATGTTTGCTTTCAGAAACTGTCTCGCGTCTTCAGCTTTATCACGTAGGTTAGATCAGCACTTCTTTGTTGGTATATATAGGGTTGCCTATACCACTTTTTCAATTTCAACTTCCAAAATCCTTCAGTTAGGGTGTTTTTTACTGGTTTTTGAAAAATGTTCCATATAAGGGGGGAAGTGATTTCTTATATCCAATTTGAAGAGATTGATTCAGATATTGCATCTTATGCTGGCAGTAGATTTTTCTGAAGACTCGCTGTGAATGTGGATTCAATCTTTCGAAATATTCGAGAATTTAGCTCAGCACCTATGTATTAGTTATGCAATTTTCGAAATTCGGCTGGTTAAGCCAGGATTACACTATGGCTACCTGACACCTTAGATATGTAATTCTGAGTTTGCCCTTGCACGTTGCTTGACGTTTTGAATTATTTCAGGCGTTTTTGTCCCTTTTCCTATTTTTCCCTTTGGTTTATTTCCCACCACTTTACAACCTAATTAAATAGGAAGGAATCGTCAGAAGATCTGCAAGTGATGAGTTTTGCAAAGGCCTGCATTTCCGGGCGTTGCAGTATTGGCAATCCTTGTTAGAACCACATACTCGGTTTAGCTCCTTTGGGATTGTGCCTCCTTATTATTACCGAACTATTCGTTGCAAACGTGCTCCCAGACTTGGAAACACACTTTCAAGGTTAGGAAACTCAGGAAAATTGATAGTTAAATTACCTACTGTTCAGAATCTAAATGCATATGGTTCGACATGTGATTTGTTTAGCTGCAAATTTCTAGGTTATTCTCTTAATTTGGCGTTACTGAGTCGGTTGCATTCCGCTTATTTATAGCAAATGTGTTCGACAACTATTATTCGCGATTATATGCATTACGGCCTTTTTTGGTGCTTGCTGATGTTTCTACACTCATATTCAAAATGTGTGACAATTCTGACGCAATAAGTTTATTGCCAAATTCGGTTTAGTAGCATAGACTGAAAGTAGCGCGTGAAAAATGTGGGAGTTAAGAACATAGCTTAGAAAATTACTTTACCTAATCTATCATTATTTATTTCATTGTTGCAACTAAGCACACAATATAAAACTTTTATTGAAATAGTAATAATACTACAAATACTATTTAAAATAACATATGCATTACTGCAGCTTTATACCACTTAAAATTCAAGTTCAAATAATTGTAAACATTTGCCTCTTGCAATCTTGGAGACTGTTACTTTGAAATAATTATCCATAGTATTTTATTTACGTCTTTATGGGAAATGTTATGTGCTTTAGGGATTAACAGGAACAACCGTGAGCCTTCTGGTTTAAACCATCTACTCAGAATCTAGCTGTCAAAACACTCATGAACAACTACTGAAACACGGTGTTTTCTTTTTTTTTAACATTTATTGTATATTTATGTAATATTTCATACAGAAATTCCACATGTAGCGCCAGGGTCGAAAATAAAGACTAGATGAAATACGCCTGATTTGCAGAACATCAACCACATTTGTACGGCTCCTTCATCCTCGAAAATAGTTCCCCTAAACAGACTGATACAGCAGTTCAACAAACCAATAAAATTAAATCGGCACCAGATCATGATCAATCTTTCAGGATAATTGCTTCTAAAGCTTCACCAAAAGCATTCACGAAAAATACAACTTACAGCGTCAGTAAGTAAATTTAAGACGGTTGCCGGATGTGCTAAAAAGCTGGAAGAAAAATATTTTAAGACCGCTATGCTATGTACAGTAGCGATGTGATTTGTGCTTATTTTGATTGTATTTGTAAATATGAGTATTAAAATTTGAATTTTAAGTATACACTGTACACGTACAGTCGTGTTCAAATAAATCTGGGACAATGTTTTTTTTCATATGTAGGTTCAGTTAAGAATTGAAGAATATCTCCATGGATTTCCTGCTAACAGAAAGAGTTACATTAAACTTTAACAGGTACTGAAATCTGTAACTCTTTCTGATAGCAGGAAATCCATGGAGATATTCTTTAATTCTTAACTGAACCTGCATATGAAAAAAACATTGTCCCAGATTTATTTGAACACGACTGTACATAGTGTAAATTTAAAAATGAAACGTAGATATATTGCAATATAGTGCATATAATTATATTACTACTATTGACATAAATAATTTTCTCTCGGGGTTTTATCACGTTATATTCCATCTTACCTTTCTTGGTCCACAGCTAGCATGCATGTATAAACAAATCAATTATTATTGTTCGACTGTCGATCTCGTTGGGTTACTGCAGAAATTTAATTAGAACATACACAAATCAAACACATAACACTATAAATATGAGGCAATTAACATTTATTGGTTAAAAATCTGTATGTTTGAATATTTATAGGTTTAGTAAAATTACTTTTAGTAAATTTTGTATTAAATTTAATTTTAACTAATTAATAGTGTATATTTACATGCAGTTTAATTTAATGTTTATTTTTACATCGTTTCATAGACTTTTCGCTTTAAACACTGTTAATTTTTTTTTCGTCAAATTTAAAAATTGTTAAATTGGCAGTTTTGTTCATTTAAAATTTCTATTTCTATTTTCACTCAGATCTGGTATTTTTAATATTATGTTTATTTTTCACTTACATTCTGGTTTTTCTATCTTCGAGCGCAATGTATCTTCATTGACATAAGGGACTTGTACTACTACTGTATGGACTGCTCTGCACCGTCGTCAACAACGCCCGCCAGTTATGCTACACGCATACCACCATCTTTATATTTCTTCATCCAAACTTCTCATGATGATCACATTTATTTTATAAAGAACACTTTTCTGGGCACATACCAGTATTTATTTTTAATATAATTGAATTTTTACATTTTTAGATTGATTTTAAAGTTGGTGTCTTTTTAATTCAAAAACTTTTTACACACACAACTGTTATTGTTATTTTCTTAAATTCTCCAATACCTTCGAAATCAAATATCATAAACTTACAGATTCCTACTTTGCAACCATTGTGACATTTAGCTAAACGTGTCATATTTTAGGAAAACCCTTTTATACAACAAATACGTAAGAAACAAACTTACGTTTTATCTTTTCTAATAATATTTACTTTTGCAGATAAAAACTGTCTAGTAAAACAACTTACTTCAAAATTACTGTCATCAAACGAATAGACCGATTCCACCTTATAAAATAGAATTTTTAATAATAAAACCGCAGTGCTGGAGTTAATATTCTTTTAAGCTGCATATTAATTATATTTTATTTAAAATTCTTTTGCATTTTAAGACCATATCAATATATACATATATTCAGTAATTATGTATTCGTACCTAGTACATAATTTCAAATGTATATGACTTAATTAACATTTTTAAATCGATTCCTTTAGATTCACCAGTTTTATAAGTATTTTTTGTTTCTTATTTTCAATTTAATAAATTGCATTCTTAAATGTACTGTGAGCCATGTTTGCATAGAAGAATACAATGCCCTCTTCAAATCAACCTCACGCTTAACGAGTTTTAAAAAATTATCTTTGTTTCAAGTAGCCTTCTTGGAAGTTTAGATAACAAAATTAAATTATCTCGCTAGCAAGAGATTATTGTGCAAAACTAAAGCATAATTGTTAGGTATTATTTACATCAATAGCTAATTATGTGATAGGTCAGCCTTCTACTTATAGTGTTTCATAATTAGTACAAATACGACAAGATCAGTACTTAGGTGGTTTTCACGTTTAAAGCTCGTAAATTACAGTGAATAAAACAGAATGACGATCAAGTTTCTCCTCGTATTAGTCACCATAATAGCACTCAGTTTAAGGTAAGAGTTTTTATATTTTACTGCGATAGCTAGATCTTGCATTTTAGTGAAAAACGAGATATTCTGAATACTATTAAATTTCCGGATGATTTTCTCTTTGGTACAGCATCGTCAGCATATCAAACGGAAGGCGCATGGAACGAAGATGGTAAGTAACTAACTGTTAAGAATTAGAAAACGTTAACATCTAAATTCAGGGAAAGGTGAAAATATCTGGGATCGATTCGCACACGACCGCCCAGATAAGATTATGGACGGGAGCAATGCGGATATAACCTGTGATTCTTATCACAAGCTTGATGAAGACATAGCTCTTCTAAAAAATCTTGGGGTCGACGTTTACAGATTTTCCCTATCGTGGACTAGAATTCTGCCAACTGGATACCCCAATAAGGTTAACAAAGCTGGAATTGATTACTACAACAAACTGATTGGCGCTCTTCTGGAAAACAACATAACTCCAATGGTCACAATGTTCCACTGGGACTTGCCTCAAACATTTCAGCTTATGGGAGGATTCCCAAATCCTTTAATAATCGATTGGTTCGAAGCCTATGCGAGGATTGTGTTTGAAAACTTTGGGGATAGAGTAAAACTTTGGACGACATTCAATGAACCCAAACAAATATGTTTGCATGGCTATGGACGGGGAATATTCGCACCTGGATTAGAATCAGCTGGAATAGGCGATTACATTTGTAATCATAATTTACTCCTAGCCCACGCACGAGCATACCATATGTATAATAGAGATTTTAAGCCTGATCAAAATGGTAAGCAGTGTCCATATTTTAATAACCACAATAATTTATAGTTTAGATGGAAAAATTATTTAATGGACGCAGCGTGTATACCACGTTTCTAACGCCAGCACAGCCGATATGACGGCATTGGTAACATTGGGCTTATTACTATAAATTATCATAATCGGTATTGTGTCTACTCTTCTCTCCGTTAAAAGTTGCAACATCAATAATTTAAAACAGTTTACTAAAAACAGGTCGCCTAGGCATTATAATAGAATGCCCATGGAATGAACCAGCATCTGAATCAAAAGAAAACATTGAAGCTGCAGAAAGGCAAACGCAGTTTGAGGTAAGTTATTTAGTAAAATTTTCAATTTATCAAGTATTACTTGGAAGAAAACTATTTATATTTGATCTCATATTTACATTCCCCGTATGGTTAGTGCAACAGAGATTCACCACATCTCAGTGAAACTGATTTCACCCTCAACGATAACGATAAAATTGAGATTTTATGGTTGCTGTTGACCTATTGCTTCCAAGAAGCATTATTTTCGCTGAAATGTAATTCGCATTATTTCAGTATGGCTTATATGCCCATCCAATCTTTAGTAAAGAAGGAGACTATCCAGCGATAGTTAAAGAAATAGTAGCCAACCGTAGTCAAGAAGAAGGATATCCCAAGTCGCGTTTACCTACATTTACGAACGAACAAATCCAATACATTCTAGGAACCGCCGATTATTTTGGTCTTAATCATTATAGCTCATACCTCGTAGCCGACAAAGCTGCAGAACCAATAGGTGATCCATCTCAAGCAAAAGATACACGAGTTGATATTTCTCAAGATCCCAACTGGCCTGGTAGCGCTCCATTTTTGGTAACAAACCAAATAGTAGATTAACAGAGATATTTAATAATTGTTATTTAGAGTGTTCCTTGGGGATTGAGAAAGGTTTTAAATTGGATTAGAGATAATTACCAAGATCCTGATATTTATATAACCGAAATCGGGTACATAGATTCCGAACTGATTCACGATGAAGGAAGAATTGACTACCACACAGTATGGACAAGGAACAGCAATATAGAGTTTATTAATAATATTAAGTTGTATTTTAGAAGTATCTAAGTAGTTTGCTTGATGCTATTTACGAAGATGGGGTTAGAGTTCGAAGCTATATAGCATGGTCGTTCCTCGATTACTTTGAATGGAACAGTGGTTACACGTAAGTGGATATTTTCAGTAAGCAAATTACTTAAAAATGTCTCATTTTCAACAGCACAAAATTTTCACTAACAACACTTTTTCATAATGTTAAAACTAATCGGTTCCTTTCCTCTTGCAGAATTGGATTTGGGCTGCACCATGTCAATTTCTCAGATCCAAACAGGCCAAGGACCCCTAGAGATTCGGCAAGAGCATATTCAGAAATAATTAAAAATAGACGGCTATCATCCATAAAATATAATTAACATATTTTTGTGAAATAAATAAAAAATACGATTTAGTTTTCGTAGTTTTCCAAACATAATCAGTGCTTATAATTTCCTATTTCTCATGCAGACGTTCTACTGATTTGTTGATGTGTATAATCTTAAGTGTCCAAAGGTGCACAATATCGCAACAGCAGAATAATAAAAGATATCATACCTATCAAGGCCTCGATCAATAGATAAGATAAATTCTCTTGCAAAACACATAGAAACTGATTAACATTATTGAATAGAAACAAGTCTACAAAATATCAGTTGGAAGCTATAATAAAACTTGAAATAAAAGGACTTTATTTTAAATTGCCCTTTGACAAAGCAAACAGCAGGACCAGTAAATCCACTTAAATTTCACTTTGAGGAAACACAATATACCAATATAGTAGGCTAGTCGGGTACATGTTAGAAAAACTCATAGAGAAATATCAAAAATGGGGACTTAATATAAAAAAGGCGCCGACCTAAAAGTCGACCAGCGAAATATCCAGAATGTGAGCGAATATAAATGTTTAGGAATTACCATTACCGGATTGCTAGCTTGAAATGGAGTTGTGTGGGACATGCTGCTCGCAATGATGAAAACAAATACCGAAATATGATAATACAGTAGGGACAAAAAATAGCAAAAGGAAGTGTAAGCAGGCCGCAGATAATGTGCGTAGACGGTATAAAAATATCGCAGAAATTAAGTGTGGTTTACATGTGGCCCGCGGGCCGCATGCGGCCCTTCAGGATATTTTTGCGGCCCGCGGATCGATAGATACTATACTTTCAGGAAACATGAATCTAGACTATACATTATAAATAATTAAAAACAATTTAAAATAGGTACATAGGACAAAGGTACAAAAATATATTATTGGTAAAAGAATTTTCACTTTATCTTTCAACATTGTGTTAGGAAACAGTCCCGCCCACTTCCGATGTAAGGCTTGTCTTGTCCGTTGTTTCAGTCTGGCAGTTGTCGCCAACGCGAATGGTACTGTAGCGATCAGACACCTGTTTTTGATTGCTTTTTAGTAGTGTTTATAATTCTTCTAGTTGTTAATTGTTGTTAACTAATGATTACTTTGACAGTTTTTACTTATCAGCGAATGTAATTTTATCTAGCTTACTTGTCTCTGTAACGCTTGCTCCTGTATTAAATTTTTATTATACATAAAATGTATTTAAATTTGATACATCGCCTAATCAAGCGCTGCATCAATTCGGCGCGTAAACTGGCAATAAGAAATCCTAACCGCGATGCGCGTCGCCGAGAAGTATGAACGACTGCGTCGTTCCCTCTCCAGTGGAAGCTAGAGCAAGTACCCTGATAACGCGACAGAAATGGTATAAAAGAAAATTATACTGTCAGTTCCAGTAACTTGAGAAAACTCTCCCTTGAGTCTACCAGTCCTGATTCTGTCCTCTCCTTTTCTACCTGGGCCCTCCGGTCTGACACGCTGAACTGTCTAACGGAGTAGGCCTCTAATCCTTACCAGACCAGGAATCAAGGGAGATGCCGTGTTGTACTGTCAGCCCGAGAAGTTCAAATTTTCCGCAAGAGCAAAACCGCTAGATTTCGATTTTACTTTGATTGTTGAACTCTCTTCGGAAATCGAATCCCTGAGGCTTTAACCCTGCCTTAATAAGCTGTACTGTCTTGCTGGGCTAACTGCTTAAAAGCCATTTCCGACCGCCTAATTTTTAAATGCAAATCCCGGCGCCCCGAAACGTGAAATACTCCTCATAACCTCATTTTACTAATAATTAAACCTGTAACCTGTAGGAATCGCAGCCTCTACCCCGCTTGTGAGCGGCTAGAGTACTGTAGCCGCCCTTCATAAATTCACCTGCAGGGCCCCTTTTTGGTCATTGAAAGGCGAATTCCTGGACTTCGACGTTCTATTCCGCAGCCCGTAAATTCCCTACCGGGGCAATGTCAACATCATTTCCGGCTCAAGGGGAATAAATTCTATCTGCAGGATTTGACACCGCGTTCGCTCCAAGAACGACGCCTAGCCGTCGCGTCGTAAGGTACCAGCAACCTCTGCACCAGAATGTAGGCACTAAATTTTAACAAGCGTGTTGAAACCCGTTTACTAAATGCAATAGGCCTTGTAGGTTTCCACAGCCAAATAGCTGGAAGAAATCGGTCTTAAATTGGAAGAACAAAGTGCGCTTGCAAAAGTTCAATCAGTTGGTATAGGAAAAAATGCGTTATCTTTTGTTTAGTGCATAAAAATATCTTGGCCATAAAAACTGTGTACAGTGCTAACCTTTGGATTTTGTTGCTTACCTCATTTTCGCACCTTTGAAAGTACTTACTTAGCTGCACTGTCTTTACAAATTGAAATAATATAGAACTATTAAGATAGCGGGCGAACCTTGCAGCTGTGGCCGCAACAACGTTCCAAACAAGTTGAGAATGTTACCTTCCCAATATCAGTAAGCTACCTGACGGTTTTGGAGCAACCAATATACAGGGGAAAATAATACTATATTGTAAAATTTCATTATTTTACGTTATTAATTACTTCTTGCGGGTAACTCTGGTCCGAGGTTGTCAACATCTGAATAAAGAGAATCAAGTCAAGACCGTACTAGATATTTATTTTGTTTAACTAAACTGCAAAATAGAATATGTGTTTTAAAATTATCAGGCGGGCCGGCGTTCGGTGGTGGCGGATACAAAAGATCCTCTGCGACCTGGAGCTCGAATGGGTATTAACAGACCAAAATTAAATAATCTAGTTTCAGCTTGTCTGTCCTGGGATTTTCCAGGTTTTAGATAAGACAAAGTCTGAAATGATTCTGGGTGCAGTTAACAGCCACCCTAAGTCTGGCAAAAGTGACCGTTTGCCGCACTAGGTAAATAAATTTAGAGATTTCAAAGCCCGAGAACGGCCTTTGGGCCAAGCGTTCATCGCCGGAAAAATTAGAGCTTCGGATATTAAGCGAGGTCGCGGCTCGCGATTTTGACTGAATTTAGGTCTTTCGTAATCCCACGTGGACCTCAATTTCATGAGGGTTCGTGGCGACCTGTAGGAAGAAATTTATTTGGCAGGGTGGTTTCACGGGCTACTGAACCGGAAAGATTGGTAAATCTGAGCAGCAAAATGTTGTTCCAATGCGCTCTAAGACTAACAGGACAGGGTGTTTTTATATACAGCATCGTTTTAAGGCAGTTCGACTAACCCCCGCAAGGGAGGTTTCAGGTCGGGTTTAAAGGTGACTCAGACAGTTTAAATTCTCAAGTGTACGCTGGGAATATAAATTATATGAAGGGACAGGTAGTTCGGAACAGGATTCTGGTTTTAACGGACAGGTATCTGGACTGGCGGTGACTGGTGGAGCCCTTGGGCCCTAAGGCCCAAGTTCACCCCCGGTTGAGGCTCAGATTCTGGTCTTAATTCTGATAGGAAAGGGTTAGATTTCTCCCCGGACTGAGCGGCTATCTCTCTTTTATATGATTCGTGATCTCCTTCCACGTCGTTTACCTAGGAAAATCTAAGAGGTGCAAAACGTGATACTTCGGTGCGGACGGAAAGTAGGGATGCGCGGATCGAGCGGCGCCGTGTAGCTTGCGCAACTCCACAGTTTCACATTTGTGCTCTATCAGACAAACAGCAGGTTCTCTTCACTGAATTCTTCAAGTTTTTCTTACTCTTCGCGTGGCTCCAAATGTTCGCGCATTCTTGCCTCTGTGATAGCGCCTACAAATTGATAGCGGGAATTAAAACGTCTTTAAAAATTTGGAGGCGCGCGAAACGTCACGTCATTTTCAATACCACGGACAATATTTCCAAAACAATAAACGCGTTATTATTCGAATACTTCGTCTTAACAATCTTGGATGCCCATTTTCAATCATATTTAGAATAATTCTAGCGTAAACTAATTAATTGTTATCTACGATTTACATGCTACTTTCTACATGTATACTAATTTTAATTTAACGCCGACCTATTATCTGATGGTTATTAAATCAGTCACTGTTGGTCTGGCCTTCGTTTATAAATAAATAAATAAAAGTTATTGTACGACATGTAACTTATTTGATAAAATACACCACATTATAGTATAGTTAAACCTGTCTGTAAAAACACGTGAAATATCTTATTCTATTTAGATACCTAGTCAATTTCAAACTGACAATAAATCCCATGCATAAAATGTCTTATCTGGGTACAGTAAATTAAATGTTGTGGAAATTCGGAATTTAAGGGCTTGAAACTGGAAGACGGAAGCAAAATCAACAGCTTCACAGAGCTTTGCTTGAAGAATGGGCAGCGGCTTTTCGATATTCCGTAGGGTATATCCTCCGTCGGGGGCGCAAATGATACTGCCACTATACAGAGCGTGGCAAGACACGATACCAAGTGATCCTTTGAATGTATTCGACCAATGGTTGATGTAAAATTTCACGAAATTCAAAAGCAAGCTTACGGTTCGGGGAACTGAAATATGCAAAAAGATAATCATTTGCTTAACTGACAGGATATGGCTTTCCGAGAGGGAATTCTACGAAACAAATCATGTAGCTCCTTCTGGAGAGTGCATTAAAAATCTAGTGGTGAGGTAATTTCCAATCGATCTTAACAAATAGAGCTCTACGATAACTATGATCACCCAATATACTACGCCAAACATTCGCAGAAAACACACACGTATGCAGTGAGGATTTTCTTAGGCGTTGTAACCACTGTTATGTTTATTCCATCGTTTGAAAATTTCACTGTATCACCAAACATAAGACAGTTTGGTCCTACGTTAATTTGGTTTTGAAGCAATTTCCTTAGTGGAAAATCATCACCATCTAGAGTTAAAACCATAGTGATATAATAGATATAGGATAAATTTGCTTTAAAAATTCTTCTTGTAACCGTTTGACTAATCTTCAAGTGCCTACTTAGGGTTTACTGACTAACATGAGGATATTCATTAATCCTTGTAAGGCCTTATTTTTTTAATTCGTTACTGTGCGCTTTAATCTAGTAGGTTTGTTAAGACTATTATATTCACATAACAAAAATTCCATACGTCTAAACACATTTTCGGACGGTGTTCTACGAATTGGAAAACGCTTTAGGTGTAAAATTACATTCATTTTTATGAGCTTTACCAAATATTATCACTAAGCCTAGTCAATTCTCAGTGTACTTTTCTCGTGTTTCATGACTATAGTGAAATGTAATTCTGCTTTTTGGTTCTTGATAGACGTTGTTCCTACTATTGTGGTATCCTTTTTGCCAATGTTTTACCAACTTCAACCGGGTAAAAAACTTGCCAGTAGTGACATTTTTACCTACCTTTAGATAAGGTTCCATTAGTTTTAGAACATCATACTCCCACAGTGGTTGGTTGTTGGTATGCATACTATCTTTTCCTAAATAAGGAAAACTTCGTGTCGCCAGTCAGCCAAAACTTAATACCCAATTTGTCAGGCTTATTGGCCCTATACTGAATAAATCTCTATATATAGACTTGGTTGGGAATAGCTGTTCGTTTAGCGTAATGTAATGTAATAACCTTTTGTAATTGGTAATAAATATCTCCCATATTTCGGATGCCAAAGCAAACTTATCATCGGCCAAACGTTCGTGCCGTGTAGATCGTATGTCAAATCTTCGAAAATTTATTATTGCACGAAACATGGCATCACGAAAAATTGGAGATCCTCATATCGTAGACGATAAACTGTCAAGCTGTAGTATTCGTGCTCCTTAAGCACCGCAAGATGCAATAAAAGCATCGAGTTCTTTAAAAGACAGCGACCAGTTTTATCACCTCCAAATTGTCATTTAGCTTCAATTTCACTAAATATTTAAATGTATTTCAGCATTGTGTTCTCTATAAATAATCCAAAGTTACTTAGTACAAAGTAACTACATTTCTTTTTGCAGATGGAGTTGGTCCAGAAGTATTGCGAATTACCTTTCTTTGTACTGAAGGTCCAACTGAAGGTCCGCTTCATTTCACAGCTTCTCATGTATAGTGTGATCAAAGATTTTGATCTAGTATAGCTATGGAATAGTTCCAAATTTATGAATGCAACTATATATCACTTAAAAATCAAATGTCAAGTTTGACATTTAGATATAAACGTAGTTACATTCAAAAATTAGGAACTATTCCATAGCCATCCTAAATGAAAATAATTGTTTGATCATACTATATCATCAGATTGTAAACACATCTAGTTTTTTCGATTTGAATGCCGAATACAAGATCATCTGTAATTTCGTTCAATATGCAAGAAAGTGATACTATTGGCATTAATATAAGGTATAACAGGATAAATATTTATCACTTACATCATCTTCAATATTGTCATTTGCTCTCTCAGACTCACATTCGGATAGGTCCTCTAACTTTTCCCGATAATTTAAAACCTGCTGCTATGTGAGACCGTGAAACGACCACATTTTCTCACTACGAAACAAGTACCTACCATGAAAATAATTGAAGTATATTTTCTGTATGAATGTACAACCGAAACTAATTTGAAATGCTATAGTACTGCAAATATACACTGTATTTTTATCTCCTTACAACACATACTACGTTCAGCGTTTTTTCATGAGTGTTTAACATTTTGATAACATTTTAAATAAACTAATTTCATAGTTACCGCTACGGCAATGAAATTAGTTTATTTAAAATGTTATCAAAATGTTAAACACTCTTGAAAAAACGTCGGACGTAATATGTGTTGCAACGCGATAAAAAAAACCATAGTGTATAGTAACTCTATTCACAGCCTGCATTTTTGCATGTTCCTAGTTATGCAAATATGAATATCAGCAGTCATTGAGAATCTCAGACAAGACCAACAAAGTTCAGAACAATTATCATTATACTTGTAAAATATATCTTATTAGAATTTCGTTTATTTCACCCATATTCTTAATTCTAATAAAAATTATATAGATGCTGAGAATGAGGGTTGTAGGTATACTACAAAAGAAATCCAAAAAGGCTTTTCCTTTGTTTTGTATGCGTTACAGAAGATATACACTTTAAAGAACACAAACAGTCAAGTTGACCGCTACGGCTGTTGTAATGCTATACATTACCTAATATCTTAAAACCAATCTGACAAGGAAAGCGTTTTAAAAAATTATCTGCGTTTCGAGTACCCTTCTTCCAATTATAGTTACAGAAACTACATTATCTCTCTAGCAACAAATAAAAGATCAAACATCACAACAATCATACATCATACCACTCTGTATTACAACCTAAAGTACAACTTACCACGCTGTATTTAAATTAACGTGCTATTATTTGATACTTAAGCGAAAATAAATTGTTCTACGGATAGGGTCCCTGATATAATCAATACAAGCACGACTAAATCGGCACTTCAGTCATTTCCACATGTAAAACTTGTACAACACAGAAGAAAAACGTAATGACGGTCAATTGCCTATTTGTGTTAGCAGCCGTAGTGGCCCTTAGTTTCGGGTAAGTTTTTCTATATTTTATTGTAATAAAAAATTAGTTTCATGTCAATTGATATAGTAACATATTCTCTTATAGTGAAACGCCCAAAATTCTCAATAGTAACAAATTTCCTGATGATTTCATTTTTGGCACTGGATCGTCAGCTTATCAAATTGAAGGCGCTTGGAACGAAGATGGTAAACATAATTTGCTCACCAAATAAAAACCTGACTTTAAAATTTTAGGCAAAAGTGATCATGTTTGGGATCGAATGACTCATGACCGCCCAGATAAGATTATGGACGGCAGCAACGCCGATGTAACCTGCAATTCGTACCACAAACTTAACGAAGACGTAGCTCTCCTGAAAAATCTCAGAGTCGATACATATAGGTTTTCGATCTCCTGGACAAGAATTCTGCCATCAGGATACCCCAATAAGGTTAACAAAGCTGGAATTGATTATTACAACAAGCTGATTAATACTCTTCTGGAAAACAACATTACCCCTATGGTGACCATCTTTCACTGGGACTTACCTCAAACTCTACAACTCCTGGGAGGATTCACAAATCCATTAATAGTCGATTGGTTCGAAGCCTACGCGAGGGTTGTGTTTCAAAATTTTGGTGACAGAGTGAAACTGTGGACTACCTTCAACGAACCTAAGCAAATTTGTTTGTTTGGCTATGGAACGGGAATGTTTGCGCCTGGACTAGAGTCAGCTGGAATAGGCGATTATATCTGTAATCACAATTTACTTCTAGCTCACGCTAGATCATATCATATGTATAATAAAGAATTTAAATCCACGCAAAATGGTGAGCATTATGCATATTTTAATAGAGTATTAATTGATTTGAATATTACGATACGCCGATAATATAAATAAATTATAAGTAATCTAAGAAAATTACTGAAAACAGGTCGTGTAGGCATCATAATAGAATGCCCATGGAATGAACCAGCAACAAATTCAACTGAAGACGTTGAAGCTGCAGAAAGGCAAAGACAGTTTGAGGTAATGTACTGCCAGCTTTTCTATTTCATTCTACCTTGTTTACAAAGGCATAACTTATAATTGGGAGTTTCCTTAATCTCTTGTGAAATCAAAAAGCAATCCAAGATAATAATAACAAAATCAATTGTTTTAGTTTGCGATTAAAGCGAACCCTGAGTAACAAAGAAAATCACTTCACCAGAGACAATCATCACTTAAGCGATTTGTATATTATATTCAAGTATTTGTATTATCCGCAGAATACATATCTATTCATAACATTTACATGAAGCACATTTTAATGTTCTTAAATTTTATAGTTTATAATTACTATTACATTATTACTTACACAAAGTTAGTCAGATCAGATAAACTGAATCCACTTTAAATGTACACATTGTTTCAGTATGGTTTGCATGCTCATCCAATCTTTAGTAAGGAAGGAGACTATCCAGCAATAGTAAAAGAACTTGTAGCTAGGCGTAGCGAAGCAGAAGGGCACCCCAGTTCTCGCTTACCTCAATTTACCAAACAGCAAATCCAGGACATTTTAGGAACTTCAGATTATTTCGGCCTTAATCATTATAGCACATTCTTTGTAGCAGACAAACCTGCAGAACCTATAGGCGACCCATCTCAAGCAAAAGATGCACGAGCAGATACATTTCAAGATCCGAGTTGGCTTGGCAGCCCTCCATTCTTGGTAACACCCCAAAATAACCTAATTGGCTGAAATGATTTTATGATGATTATTCCAGACTGTTCCTTGGGGACTGAGAAAGTCTTTGAACTGGGTTAGAGATAACTATCAAGCTCCTGATATATATGTAACAGAAGTCGGCTACGTAGATTTCGAATTAATCCACGATGAAAAAAGAATTGACTACCACACGGTATATAGAAAATAAACACAATAACTTTGATTCATAACAGTAAAATCTGTTTTAGCGTTATTTAAGTAGTGTGCTTGATGCTATTTACGCAGATGGTATTCGAGTTAAAGGGTATATAGCGTGGTCGTTCCTTGACTACTTTGAATGGAACAGTGGTTATAAGTAAGTAGATATGTTCTGGTGACTAATAGATTAAAAACGAAGTCGTTTTTAAACAGTATATAATTTTGACTAACGATTATTTATAGCATGCCAATTAACCATTTTTTTTTCTCTTGCAGAATTGGATTTGGACTACATCACGTCAACTTCTCAGATCCAAACAGGCCAAGAACACCTAGAGATTCAGCCAGAGCATATTCTGAAATAATTAGAAATAGACAGTTACCATCTAGTTACCATCTATAAAATTAAGTTAATTCTTTTTGTGATAATAATACAATTTTACGTTTTGTGATTTCCGAGTTTTGTAGTAACCCATGTTTATTTTCACCATAAGTGGTGATAGTTTTTTGATAATTTTAACTAGATTCACGAATCTTTGTTGCTATTAAGATATCCCACTCGTGGACTTCGTTATAAAAAGAATTATTACCACGAATGTAATTCGGCGTGATTATTTTTTAAACAATCCAAGTTGTAGATAGGGTTTGATGGAGCTGCCAGATGAGTGTCCTATTATTTTTAACAACTGCTGCTCACCTCCTCCACTTTTAGCTAGTTGTGTTACAGCAGAAGAACGATTTGAATGGTTTGTGAAAAATAGTCGCTGTAATCAGCTACTAGTAAATAGTCAGTGTAATTTTGATGCTGTTGGTCGATTTGAAATTTTTCCTCATTACTATTGGCTGATAGGACTGTTTAAAAAATAATCTGTCCTATTCCATACAAAACTCTATAAATGAATAATCTTGACTACTGCTCGCACAGCGAAAGTTTGCTTCTTACGGCGCAGGTACGATCGTACATTCGGTAGTAATCGGCATCTTAACAACACCCAAATACGTTACCAAAGGCGGCTTAGACTTTAGCTTACGCAATGCAATAAGTCACACAGTTATGCAGTTATTCGTTTTTGACTTATTGTGATGTCCAATAAAACTACTACTTGCATATAAGAATTTACACTAATTCGCCTCGGGCCATAAAAGCTTCTTTATGCTGTTAATACATAACTAACTATTAACAAGTCTTTACATTTCAATAACTTATCACAAAACTATCGAAAACAACTAGCCAAAACCTAAAACTAACCAGAAATAAATAATAGGGCAGTATATAAATAAATTCTAAAATTACATAGTGACGAAAAGTTAGAATGAAATGCACATTTTATACGCAAAAGCACATCAGCACCAATAATTTTTAATTTTATTTTATTAGGTTCACAGTTTAATTTAAAATTTATATAATTCACCCATCACTAAACCAGTCACTTTCGTCTTCCGTGTCATCGCCTAGATTTATCAAGATTTCCTCCGTTTGTAGATCAATATTATCCTCTCGTTTTCTAAATAAATAATTTCGTGCTCAGTTACTTTGTTGCCGCATTTTTGCCAGTTTTTTTGTGTCACTGTAGCTAGTTGTTCATCTAACATTTGAAACCATTTTTCGGCTTCGCTCGAATGTTTTCTCCATATACCTATTACTTCAGGACTAACCTGTATATTGTTTCGAATAATAATCAAATTGTATTTCGAATTATTTTAATTTATTAGTTGGCTTATTTCGTACCGATTCTGGAAAGCCCCACAAACATTCGCTGACTTATCACCTCGCTTCGATTGTCCGCACGCGGAGGCATGATATTTTCGTACCTCAAACAAGCCACTTACTTGTGAAGATTTTTCTTCGTGCTAATTACGCCACGACGATTGTGAGTTTTTCTTTCTGTTATCCTCGTATTAATTGCATGTCTTTAGCTTTCACCTGGAATTCACAAATTGCACTTGGGATTAACAATTTTCACCGGATGATTCTAAACTTGAAGTCCAGTTTCCTGTCCTAATTCGAAACGAACACCTGCTATTTTCTGCATCGCTCCTGCTTCTGCACCGAGGGCCAACACACCCATGTTGCGTAAGGCTGATTCCTTGCTGTATGCGGATTACCAGTTATAGCAGCTCCCGGCTAGCGTTTATACCCTAAACTTGTGGGCCTAGAAGGTCAGTTGGTTCGTTTTATATTACAACGCCGATCGAGGACGGGTTATGTACCTACCAAGTCAATCTTGTGCTGGTGATACCTGATACTAAATTTATTACTAACATGATAGTTCATTCACTCAGCAAATTTAATTAAAGATAGCATTTAAAACTATTGAATTTTTATGTGTACTCTATACCTTTTTTTATAAAAGGAGCACCCACGTTTTCTTCTCATCAACCTAGAAAGAAAGGTTTTTATTAACGACTCAAAAAGGGGTTATTTGTGGTAATGCGTCTGGCCACCTTCAATTAGTTTTGGCTGCATAGTGTAGCAAAAATATATTTTATGAATTACATTTGGTGATTACCAGATTATTTTGCCTTTAATAAATTCTGATTACTTGTAGTTAATTATATTATTCGAAATCATCTGATTTCTGGCGCCCATATCTTTTTTTTAAGACTTTGCAGAGTACACAGCTGGTGGTTTGAGCCCACGCCCTTATCGCCGAGTTTGAGCTAGTTCAGCCTGCGCGGTAAGTGAAAATTTTTAGAGCTTCCGTGCAATACGTACTTTAAGGAGGTTAATCTCCGATTTTTACTACCTTTGATTATTTTATCTAATTAATCGCAGGTCAGCTTCTTTCTCGTAACACATTGTTCTAACAGCGTTAAATTAAATGTGGTATTTTTCTTGCCACATTATTTTTTACTTGAGCCCAAATTAACTCAATTGGATTTAAGGGTGATAGGGAGAAAGCCGCAATACTTCGTGCCCTTCACTACGCAAAATAGAATAACATTTATACGTAATCTGTTGTTTTTTAAGCTATTATTTCATATAATTCTGGTTTGAACATTTAAGGAGTGAATCATATTAGATTAAACAGATTTAAAAAATCTAGTATCGCCCAACATATTTACAAAACGGGTCATAGTATTACGAAAACTGACCTACAAATTGTAAAGGCGTTAACATCAACGAAACAGCTAAATTCGTTTGAAAGTTTGACCATTTTTAAGAATAAAGCTAACATTTTGAACTAAGACGAATGTTTCATTCCCCACTCTGATCTTTACGCTCTGTCGATGCAGATGTAAATGTCTATCGTTTGTCATTCCTTATTATCGGTGATCTTTACTAATGGTATTGATAAATCGCTAGCTAGATTTTAAACCGATTTTTTCCGCCTAAAATTTGCAAACATGTACCCATGTCGATGTCGTCACACACACAGTGTGATTATGTCTATATAATAATATGATAACGGCCATACCGCATTAAAAGCAAGAGTTCAAGAAAATACGAAAACTAAATTGTGTCTTAAAAGCGGGCGCCCCAAACAGCGTATGGTAAAAACCGCTCCATGCGAACAGTGTGTCTGTTACTTAAAGAAATATTCCTTTAATCAGCGGTTTGTATACGTTTTGATAAGGGACTTGCACCGTCTAATCCTGCTTGCCATTGTTTCTGCCTAATGTTTTCAAATGTGATGATAATAGTGTAAACTATATTTAATATGTGTAAATGTTTACTATCATAACTAAACCTTAAGAGATTTTTCTGAGGAAACATAGGTACCAAATATGTATTTAACTTAATGTTCGTGTTTGAAACAATAACATGGCGAAAAATATATAATATTGTATAATAATATAAATTAATACCTTACATTACAATAAGCCCCCTGTGGGTTGGGGATAGAATAGACTCAAAGTATCCCTGCTTGTCGTAAGAGGCGACTAAAAGGGTTGGAGGGAACGGGTTAGCATCCCACCCTTCCGTAAAAAGATATATACCGCTCACAGAACCAATGATGCCTCAGAAGCTGAACGGAAAACCAAGATGACGGACACTGCGAGAAAACGGAAAAAGCGAATATGGAGATCCAAAGCATTACGTCTCGGATGCTGGAACGTAACATCCTGGACTAACATGGACCAAGAAATAGTAATAGAGATGAACAAACACAACATTCACATATGCTCTCTCTCTGAAACAAAGAAGAAAGGAAAAGGAAGTGCCAGATTTCAAAATTACATTCTTATTTACAGCGGAGTGGTAAAAGCAAACAGAGCCCAATCCGGAGTAGACCTCTTAGTTCATGAAAAGTTTGAACAAACTATTAACAGCATAGAGTATATTAACGACCGAATACTGCAGGTAATCTTGAACCTGGATTCAGTAAAAACACACATCATAAGCGTCTATGCACCTGATATCTCAAGACCAAGAGAAGAGAAGGAAGCTTTCTATGATACACTGCAAGAGGTCTTAAATAATATACTAACGAAAAGATATTCATTATGGGCGACCTGAACGCAAGGGTTGGCAATAGCGTTATCAACAGTATAAATCAAAAATACAACGTAGAGGTACAAAACGAGAATGGAGATAGATTGATACAATTATGCACACAGAATGAGCTCTGCATAAATAACACCTTTTACCCCCACAAACCTCAATATAAATATACGTGGATGAACACCAGAGGACAACAATCAACAATTGACTATATAATCACGAATAGAAGCATACACCCGAAGTATATACTGGATGTTAGAACATTAGGGTCTGCAAACGTGGGCACAGACCATAGCCTAGTGCTTTGCAAGTACAGAACCATAGTAACGCTGGAAAAAAGAAAGGAACCGGAATATATTAAAAAACTCAATATTGAATCAATAGAAAATGATAGTAGCCAGTTTCTATACCAACAAAGATTAAAAGAGAGAATTGCCAAAAATCCAATTACAGCCAGTGATGATGTTGAACAATCATGGGATAAATTATGTACAAATATAATGAACAGTGCAGAGGAGGCTCTAGGTAGCAGGAAAGTAAATATAAACAACAGACGTAATACCAAGCCCTGGTTTACTGAAGAAATCAAAACGCTAGCCACAGAAAAGCGACAGGCATATTTAAAATTCAAAAATACATCTCCTGGCATGTCATTGTAATTAGCATTAGTGAACCACGAACCTATTTGTGATTTGAAGATTCACAGCTACATATTCATTAAATGACTGAAGCAACGAATTGTGTTTTTGTTTTCAATGTCGACAGAGTCTATATTTACAACATTCAACTGCATGATTAGTCTCAAGCAATACATTTACAAATAAGGAGTACATACAAACAAAAAGAAATAAATTAGTTCAATTTAAAGACGAAACGAAATAATTTTGTATCCAAATGGCAGGTATATGTATAAAAAATAGACAAAATACAAAGTAATAATAATACAGATTAATACAAATAAGGGGTAAATGCAAACAATTTTTTTGTATAGAAACGTTAGACTTTTGAGTTCTATCTGTAGCGTTACCTTCATCACTTTTTATAACAACGGTAAAATGTAATGTCTTCATTTTGTTGGGCTATCATCTGATCAATTATTGGAACCGCTTCTTCATCTATGTCATCGTCGTTTGTAATAATCTCAGGAACATCCAGGCATGATTGTCCACAGAAATTATTACGAGTAATAGAGCAATGCAAACCAGCCTTTCTGCGGCTCCAGGCCTTAGCACACCCTTTCTTACATTGGCAAAAAATAGTCTGTAGCAATGAATCTGGTGCAGCATTTTTTGTTGTTTTAATTGGAGTCAGTCCTCACCTGCCTGTCGTCCAGCCACAATTCAAAGGGTTCTTTTCCCTGCACGTTAACGTTTGGATTTTTCAAAAAGCTGACAGTGTAGACCGTCAAGAGTTTGAGTATTCATGTCCCCAATATACAAAGCTACGAAAAATTTCTCACCTGCTTATCCAATTTGGTCAGGAGTTGCTTCTGACTCTCTGAATACACTTACTGCTTCAACTAAATTAGGGTGCTTCCGAAGAACACTGCAGAATTTTGTTTTTCCATGACCAAATGGGGCCGATGTGGTGTCACACCCACTATATGCATGACGAAATGAAATCTCTTGTGGATCATATCTGAATGAGTTTGACGAATAAAGATAGGCCAAACGTCAGTTTAATAAATTGTAAAAAAAGCTTATTTTTCCGTTTTTCGTACCTTTTTTACCTTTGAGGCTCGGTATTTCGGTAATTATGAGGTTTAGAAAAAATTTAATGAAAGTAAATTATAACAAATTTTGTGCTCTACAAAAGCTAGTAGAACAGTTTTTTTGTAGAACGCGCCAGTAAAGAGTTATTGAGCAAAAACCGAAAAGAGTGACACAAAAGTGGTCGTACTGGCGCGCGCACAGGCGCACCAAATTAGAAAACTTGAAGTTTTAATAAGGGCCTAGGTACATACAGCATATCCAAAATCCAAAACTACATGACCTATTGTCAGGTAACCACCCCTTTTCATGACCTGGCCATTGGGCTATAGTTTCATTTGCTTAGCGTATTTTTTGGATTCATTTGGTGTTGTAAGTACTTCTCAAATTAGTAGATAGTCTAAACTCCGTGATAGCGCACCATCTGTAGGTCAAGATAATTTTGAAGCATTGATCTCACTTAATTGTAAATGCGTCACTTCGAATAGGCCTCTTGGCGTTAGCAACGCGTCTGCGGCTTGCGTAAATAAATAGCTTTTTGGAGTGCCTGATTAAATTCGAATCAACTAGGGCTATCTTTGCTGTATCGCTTCCTCTATTTTTAGTCAATTCCTTTTTGTTTGGCTAATCTCCTTATACTATTTGTGTATCAAATATATTGAATGAATTTATATTTACAGGGTTATTTAGAAGACGTGGACATAATTTTACTAATCATGCAATTTGAAGTAAAAAATGATAATATACTCATACCCGATTCTCAAGCGTGACTAAAACAATGAGGAAAACCTATTTACTTAAAGTACATCTAGATAACATTGAAAACGTGTGCGCAGGGGTTCAGTTTCATGGCCGACTCGTTCTTCAGACCTAACTCTATTAGATTTTTATTTATGGGGTTGCTTAAGAGAAAAAATGCATTCCGTTGCAATCGAGGGTCAGTAGCATCTAATAAATTGAATTAAAGAAGCTGCAGCATAGATTTTTCAAAGGCCCGAGCAAATGCGCAATGCACAAAATTCACTTGTTCGTCGATGTGTAGACTACATAGCCCGATGACAATCACTTTAAACAGTTATTGTGATTTTAAATTGTTTTTATAACGTTTTAAGTGTTAACGACATGTACTCTAAATAACAGTTTTTCCTCATTATCTCAGTAACCCTTAAGAATCGGATATGGGTACATTATTTTTTACTCCAAATGACATGTTTAATCAACTCCTAAAATTATGGCCACACCCTTTCAACCACTCTGTATATTACCAAGAACTTCCTGGATTTATTTTGGATCTAATGAACTCCGCGTAATTTTTATATAATTCAAACCCAACGTTATTTGTGAAATGTGATGGATGTAAACTTTTCAGCTATGGTCATACTTCATTGCTTTTAATATGTACGTGTGTTTAACCGTGAATGTCTTGACTTTATAATGGTATTTACGCAAATTCCCATTCGCGTTTCGCTAGTTATTCTTAAACTTATTTTTGATCTATTCTTATATTCGACCTAGCAATACCTTCTCTTTTTTTAAGATTATGCTTATGTGAGAGAGAAGCCCTCGAGGCTAAGTGGTTAGCGCTGTTGCAAGACGGTAACTGGTCCCCATTTTATTTCTGTTAGTAGCTAAATTCGCCGAGAATATCGAGTAAGCCCAATTTCCAAGAGTTATATAAGATGAGACATCATCCCGAAATATGACATATATCTACCAGTGTAAGAGTATCATACCAAATATCATACAATCAATCTAATCGTTCATTGTTATAATTAAACACTTTCTTAAACAACTTTGAAATAGAATATTGACACAACGCAACGCGTTTAGATATAGGTAAGCTAAGTAGTCTTATTTTGAGCAAAGGTATACAAGCCATGACCATTGACACCAGCGAACCAACAAGCCCAACCGTCTGCATTAAACTTAATTTGAAATTTACGGCCTCCTATGCATTTAAACTGCATTAAAATACTCAGTTGGTTTATTGGTTTAGTAACAAAAAAAATTCAACTGGTTATACACAAAATGAAAATACACAAAACGAACATTATGTTCAACAAAGACAAAAATATTCTAAGAAACAATAAAAATTCAAAAAATAACGATATAGCAACATACATTCTTTTATTTGTTTCGGTGATGATATTTTGAATTGATTTTTTTTAATATAATCCCTTTATTCTGCAAGATCTATTTGGAGTTTCTTTAAATTACTCGGGGACGGAATTCAATTTCCAACACGTCTTTCTAGGCGATCCCTTACGAGCATTCATGTTTAAACTAAGAGGGAAGCAATTCATAACGCAATTATACTTCTTTAAGGTAGACAGTGATGACCGTTGAGACAAGTTCCCGAAAGTTATAATTGTAAGTAAATCATAAGACAAGTTCTTGCTTTAAAATAAATACCATCCCTTGCACCAGTCATTTTAAAAGTTCACGTATTAGGAGGAATTACACTATACATATCATTCTTCTACTCTTGTCCAAATGCAATCTCGACCATCGGCACCATGTAAACAGAATCGCCATTAATTTGTAAAATGCATAAAGCTCCATCATCTCAGGGTCCAATTTTAATGGATACGAGCAAACTGTAGCCAACGAAATCGATGTCTTGGAAGGAGTTTGGATTCCGTAGCTAATTTGTAAGCCTTTAAGTTGGTGTCTTGAAGTCTTTGTCGAATTGCCTATTCACCAACATTCGTACCGCGAACTGCGATAAGTGAATTTCTGACCGGTACTGATGTGCTATGCGTAGACACAATATGGCTTTCCTCCTGCTCAGGTGTATAGCAATGTTTCATGCAGAGTCTGGCTTTTTTTAAAGAAATATCTACCTTCTGATAACATAGAATACTGCTTTGAACCGTTCAAGGGTTGATTCCCAGACTTCGAGCAGCATGACGCTGGTTTCTTCAACCACCACAACAATATTTGCTGCTTGTGCTACCTTCTAGTTCATTTCATGGGAAAAAACCTAGTCACGTTAAAACTCTCTTCTGTATAATAATTAATATTAAATTAATAATACATTATAGTTTGACATTGATGTAATAGATATAATATTAACATTCCTAGGACAAAATAATCAAAGCAGGTGCTTGAAAGATAGCGACATATCTTGATTGTTTAGACTTGCATTATAAAGTGCACGTTAACAACTATCAGCTAAAACAACCAATTACTCTTCTTAATGGGATTAGCCAACCTTGAAAGATAACAAATAAATTAATTTTTTAACTCTAAAATAGATAGAGAAGTAAATATGAAAACAGAACGTTTTATGAGCTAAGTCCTACATACGTAGCTTAAATTCATTAGGTGAGAATAACAATTTAGTATATTGCTATGGTGCTGTTGACAAATTCTTGTATTTTTCCCCTAAAAAAATTTTATTACATAAAAATTAATGACAAGGAGCTAATTACACAATGCGTCCATTTTAATGAAATTTGTTTGAGTAAGTAGTTCAACTACGCATTCAAATTGACATGTTCTTACGTACGTCACAAGCAACGAGCTATTATGTTTAAGAGAGATGTCATAAATTAAAAAAAAAACGCAAATGTAATGTACATAACATAATATAAAATACCAGTTTCTCTTTACTCTACTCCTTATTTGCACACAAGGACTGGGTTTTCTTCCTATCTTGATCTCATCCCAACATACATTATTTGATAATCTGTTTTTTTAAAGATAACAAATTTAGACGATATATATGATGAAGCGTTTAAAATAAGAGGTACTTGTTTAGTCAACTGCTTCAACTGTTCTCACGTTAACTTCCACTAATTGCTATATCTCCCCTATATAAGCATTTCGGATATACACAATATTTTACAAACTATTATACAGAACAATGAAAATTAACGTTATTTCCGGATTTCTAATGTTAACATTTGCATCTAGGTAAGTTTGCATTTAACCATTGCACATAACTGGTAAACAATATTTCCAAATTATCACTTTTAATGATATTCGCAACTCGAAGTCTTAGAAGTCATGCTGTATATTTTTTTATTTCATACTGATGTCAAAAATTACATTTATCTACGACAGTGTGTAAAATTACCTTTTAGTTGGCAGTTTTAAGTTTGTAAAACGACTGTTTAATAACATGTTTTCATTAGTTTACGTCGTTAGTAGTAACGTGTTTAAAAGATTTCATTAAGCACGTTGTCAGTAGCAACGTGTTTACAAATTTTTAAAACACGCAAAATTACTACAGGTTGCTGGTAATCTTAGTTTACATTTAATTTTTTTATATTTACCATGTGTTCTAGATTCTATCGTAGATAAAATATTGTACGATACACATGCGTAAAGCATCTTTAGTCACTCGCGTTTTAACTCTACCCCACTCGTGACTAAAGAATAGCTTTACGCACTTATATCGTAAATTACCGGACTATTTATGGTACAAAAAATGGAACATTAAAGTCTTAGTACTTTAAAGTAAAATATTAAAGTTCAAGTACTTTAAAATTATACGTCAGTTGTTGACATGAAATTTGAATTGATTTACAACTTTTTATTTAAAATTCATTAAACTTGCAGTATGAAATAAACCGTTGTATTCACTACGAACGAAAAGTGTTTTTAAAGGTCCTCGCAAGTAATTCCGTCCTCGGCTGACGCCTCGGCCGTAAACAACTTTCTCGTTCTTTAAAATGTCACTTTTCGTTCTAGATAAATAAACTACTATTATGTAATACAATCATCTAACTTTAGACTAACTTTAGATTAGGGTCGGAAAAGGTAAATTCCCCAATGTTTCCTAAAGATTTTCTTTTTGGAGTTGCAACAGCTTCTTATCAAACAGAAGGCGCCTGGAACGTCGATGGTAAGGATAAATAATGGATTTAAAAAATAATAACTTCATCAAATCCAGGTAAAACTGAAAGCAGTTGGGACCGTTTCTCGCACACTCGCCCAGAGCTAATCAGAGATGGCAGCAATGGCGATGTAGCATGCGATTCTTATAATCAACTAGAGAGAGATGTTGAAATTATGAAAAATTTAGGAGTGGACTACTATCGTTTTTCTTTATCATGGTCTAGAATTTTGACGAAACCGTTTAACGATCACGTAAACGGGCGTGGCATTAACTACTACAATAACTTAATTAACCTCCTACTAAAGAATGGAATAAAACCTATGGTTACACTTTACCATTGGGATCTCCCCCAATCGCTTCAAGATCTTGGAGGATTCACCAATGCGATATTAATCAATGAATTCGTTAGGTATGCTAAAGTAGTTTTTGAACAGTTTGGAGACAGAGTTAAACTTTGGACAACATTTAACGAACCACGCGTTTCCTGCTTTTTGGGGTATGGTGATATTAGCTTAGCTCCAGCTTATAATCTTTCTGGAATAGCAGATTACCTCTGTACTTACAACGTCCTTAGAGCCCATGCAGAAGTGTATCACATGTACAATAATACTTTTAAATATAAACAAAATGGTAAGTACAGTATTTAGATATATTAAGATCACTTCATTGTTTATTAAGGATTAGGTGTTGCCAAACTTACCCACTGCTAAACAAAATTACTATATGATGAGATAAAACAATTAAAAATGTCTTTTCTTAAATAACGTATCATGAATTCTCTTCCATTTTTAGGTCGTGTTAGTATTAACCTAGATAGCCCGTGGTATGAACCAGCCTCTAACAACCCTGAAGACATTGCAGCTGCTGAGAGAGGAATAAACTTTGAGGTAATCTCTTACAGCAGTTCTTATATTGGTTACTCTCATTTTTCTGCAGCTGGGAATATTTGCACATCCGATATTCAGCCAGAATGGAGATTTTCCAGAAGTAGTGAAAGAATATGTTGCCAAATACAGTACTGCTGGAGGATATCCCCAGTCTCGTCTTCCACAATTTTCACAGCAGGAGATCGAAAGAATTCGTGGAACACACGACTTCTTTTGTGTCAATCACTATATGGCAGCTTTGGCAAGCAATAAGAATTTCAATTCTTCCAGTGACGTATCGGCTGATAACGATAAGAGCATTAACATATCTTTTGATCCCAGCTGGCCCGGTACTGGAAACTCTTTTTACAAGGTCAGATGGAAATATAAAATGGGAAATCTATCTAATACCATTTCTTATAGGTTGTTCCTTGGGCATTGACAAAGCTACTGAAATATATTAAGACACAATATGGAGACCCAGAAATTTACATAACAGAAAATGGATTAGGAGATTATGGGGTTATGGGAAAATATGATTTCAATAGGGTTTCATATTTTCATGTAACGTAGTGATTTATAGAATTTTAGCTAACTTATTAATGAATAATAATTTTAGAAATACTTAAATGCAGTTCTTGATGCTCTACAAGGCGGTGTTCATGTTAAAGCTTATACGGCTTGGAGCCTCATGGATAATTATGAATGGTCTGCAGGATATACGTAAGAATTTCAAATATACATTTAAGCATTTTCAAGATTACTTTGAGAACCGCTAAATTATACATATATTATATTTTTCTATATTTTTGGAAAGTTAGATATACCTACGTACTGATTATTCCCATTTAGGATCAAGTTTGGATTACATGAAGTTAATTTCTCAAGTCCAAATCGAACAAGGACGCCCAGACTTTCTGCACAATACTACAAGGGGGTTATAACGTCCCGAATACCTTAAGGCAAAATCGATTACAACAACTCGCAATTTAGTTTTAATTTAAAAAACATTCATAACTGAATAATTGTATTAGTACAATTGCAGAAAATAAGGAATAAGATACTAGGAAGACCTACTACAATAATTGTACAGAATAGATATCTACTATAGAAATTCGTAACAATTTTTTCCATAGGTATAATGGTTTCATATTGAAGTTTATAAATCTTATATAAATGACTGCCGTGCCAATGTAAAATAACACAAACAATAAAAAATAGCTATTTAAGTAACGTACGAAGATGGTATGAATAGTTTCCGGCTTATCCCGTAGAGGAAGCGAATTGTGATATACTGACTCTTGTTTTGTATATTTTTATTCTTGATTAGTTTAACTTTAAAGTTTCGTAGAGTTATGTCAATCAGTTTGCATTTAATGGCCTGCTAATGTGTTGCGCTTTTTTTAAGAATAAAACGAAGTACACACAGTGATAATATACATACGAAAGGTTCATCCCCGACCGAATAAAAGCTGAGCTGGATTCCTCTTTAGGGGAGTCTGAACCATTGTTTTCAACAGTTAAAACGTCTGTTGCGGAGTTTAAACATGGCCGTACGAGAACCGAGGAAGAGCAACATTCGGATAGACTGAAAACGAGTACTTCTAAAGAAACGGTTGAAAAAGTGTATAAAATTTTGTTGACCGTCGATTGAAATTGGTCAAGCTAGGGTAGCTATTCGCATATCGTAAGGGCGAACACATCATATATGAAGATGCGCGATAGATGCTGCGATTGTTCACACCAAAGCAAAAAATCGATCATATGACCATCTCCAAGCAGTGCCAGTGTTTGGAGTTGTTCAAGTACAAACCTACAGACTTTGTGCACCGATTTGTTGCCGTGGATTCATAATTACACATCGGCGACCAAAAATGAAAACTGGAGAGAGACCAGCTCCGACGAAGGTAAAAACAGTTCCATCCTTTTGGCTGATTATCTTAAAAATGTGATTAAATGGAGAATTTTCCAACTTAGTTGACCAGTTGCACCAGAAAATTTGGGACCAATGGATTAGCAAAGGCAGAAATCTATATCATTAGGATAACGCTTCTTGTCACAAATCTGTTATTGCATTGGTTAGAATCGTTGCTTTATGAAGTCTATTTGCCAGACTTAGCCCCGTTGCAGTATAGACGTAAAAGAATGGCATAAAGGTTCTTGAGATTGAAGGAAACTGTTGAGAAAAACATTTTTACCCATTCATTCAATTGTCTTTCAACCTAGGCTTGACACTGTTCATCTATTAAAGATCAAAGGTAATATACCTCATTTCTAAACTAAAATGCTGTTAAAGAATGTAAATTATAGGTTTGCTATTTAACGCTATTTTCAATTTAATATAACCAATAAGAAAATGAAAAATGTAACATTTTAGATGAATCTATATTTATGAGTATTTTAATGTACAGTAAATATAAAGTCAAATAGCTAATGGTTTTCAATCTTTAACTGTTAATACACAACTTACAAAAAGCTTAATAAAATTAATTAGTCAAAGTCGTTAAATTGTCATTACTCTCTTTCTATTGTGTTTAGGTTTACATGTTTTTCAAGAATTCAGAACAACAAACTTCACAATATGGCATATAAATATTTTATATAAATCATTTTTGATTACTTACTAATGCTATGGCTAAAGTAAGCATTCCTGATCTTAAAGTTCCTGCTGCAATACGTCGACGCCAGCGTAACCGAGTGGTTATGGAGCTCAGACTGAGGTGCCATGGTACAGGGTTCAATCCCCACATCTGGCAACTGGCAGGCGACCCACGCAGTCGCTTTAAAAATTGGGTACCCACCCCGGAAGGGTGCCAGTTCGATATGCGGTCTACCACTGAGTATCTGATTCGATATGCGGTCTACCATGTATAATGCTAATGTATAATGATATACAGGTCCACATATAGGCGAAGTATGTGGTTCAATAAATAAACCCAAAAATTGTTTGTTAATTATAAGTAGTTAATTATTCATTGTTTAACTATAACCCCGTAGTTAAGGAAAGCAATAGACTAATTGCCAATCGGATAATTAAGTACTTTCACTGCTCATTATTCGGCAATTTAGTTGTTTTTGAAATTGTTTATTAATTATGGTTAATTATTAGTAGCTTCAGCGTACTTATGTGAACGTTTTGTCCGTCCGTCCGTCCGTCCGTCCGTCCGTCTGTCTGTCTGGATCGCCTGTAACTTTCGAACGGCTACAGATATCGAAATTTTGAAAGGGGGCAAAGTTGTTGCTAAGGTCCCGAGCACCTTCATGCGCTATTTGGTTTTGGCGAAAGGTCAACCTGTTTTCGCAGTGCTGAAGCTACTCTTTTTAGACCTGTACTTGAGCAGTTTATTGCTTTTCTGAACGATGTTAGAGATGTATATGTATAAATACTTATAATTTAACCATTTTTACTGTATGTACATGTAGTTAATTAAACATAATAAATATTTTTGACGATAGATCGTTTATTGAACCACAAGACTTTACCTATGTTAGTCTGCATATTATGTAAGATGTTAGAGATGTATATGTATAAATACTTATAATTTAACCATTTTTACTGTATGCACATGTAGTTAATTAAACATAATAAATATTTTTGACGATAGATCGCTTATTGAACCACAAGACTTTACTTATATTGGTCTGCATATTATGTAGACAGCATATTGAACCAGCTACTTTATGGTAGACCGTATTATACATGGTAGACCGCATATCGAACTGGCACCGTGCCAGATGAACTAGGTTTTGGAAAGAGATATTTCGGCGACCCTGACTCGCTTTGTCTCAGGTCATGTTCCTACATGGAATGAAGTGTCCGAACTTTACTTTTACTGCAACACGTCAGAGTTTAAAATGTGAGATCACGGAGTGATGATATAGATGACGAATCCATTCTACAGCAAGAAAATAATGTAGAAATACGAGATTGTCAATCTTAAACACAATTTTTTTGGAAGTTAAACAAACTGTGATCGACGTTCACAATGGGCTCAAGGAAAGCTAAAAGAAGAGGGTGTTAACAAAAGCAGAATTTCTGAGTACAGTACTCTACATGAATGTAAAAAGCAGCGCGATTGCAATTTCATATCAAACTGGACGGGCATGACGAAGATTCATTTCGAAGAATTTATTAAATGTGCAAAAATGCTCTAATTAATGTTAAATCTAATTTCAATAACAAATTAGTACTCGGAATATGCCAGTGGAAGACGAGAACTAGAGACACACATTGGTGGAACAAGATTCTTAAGAAGCTGATGATTCACAAGGGACTGGATGGCCAACGATGTTGATTATGATGAGCTATTTGTACAGTCTTACAAGAAATTATAAGTTTAAGATGTCTATTTTTGATTACAAAGAACATTAATTATTAATTGTAGCTATCCAAAATAATAAAGAATAATTACCAGACCCTTCTGTTTTACCTGCATCCATTTGAGGGTAAATTGGTCATAGACTAAAGCTTTACTTTTTATTATTTCTTGGAATTGTATACAATCCGAGCACTGGTAGTTACTGTGTGGAACTTTATTTTATCAAAATACTTCTTCTTCCCACTGTAAGCCAGTGGCCTGTTTTAACCACAAAGTGATTCTATGAGCCCTCTTTGCCCTTAGGTCGGGTAGATGGCTAGTCTTGCCCGTCGAAAGTGAGGAAGGGTTCCCTTGTCTAGGGACATAGGGAAATTTATCAAAATACAACCATGTTTAAAGTTCAACCAGAATGAGATTATTGACGTTAACTTGGGGTTGGATGGACTTTTAACTTATATTTTAAAACAAATGTTATGTGTCCGACGCCATGTTAACCTAAATTACAAAAACTGTCAAACGAATTCTAAACAGTTATACTTTTATTGCGGATAATTGTTTTGATGTTTTCATTTCTGCAGTCTCCAGCTTAATTTACGCTACACTTAATCTGAAAACTGCAACTTGTGTTTGAATTACACCATATGGGTATCCATATCTACCCAAATAGGTAAGATCTGCTTTGTAAACGATATATCTCCTGACTACTTGTATTATTTCTTCATTACTTGATAATGATAGTGCTTATTTAACTGCGCCTTTGCCAACATTCAGTGAAAAGTTGTTCAAGAAATCAACCGAATTTTCGGCATTCAAGCGATGGAGCAAAATAAGTGGTAGTATTAACCTACTTTCAATAATTCCAGCCCATGTGTTTATACTAAACCTAATCTGATTATTAATTTGGTGGGGATTTTCGTTCATCCAGCGATGCTTATTGTGGATATTAAACATCCCGGTACTACACCGTTTCAATGAAAAACTATTACCATTTCCTATCCCGTAGTAATGACTATTTCGTAAAAAATTAGATAAATTTATCAGCTGTTCTAATTTATGATTTGCAGGACAGTTAATCTAACTGGTACAAAAACTGATCAATAGTTGTAAATGAATAGCGAAGTGGACACTACTTAGTATGGAGAAGGCAGATCTTAACGATAAAAAAGTCAAATTCACCAACTAATCCATATGATCTATGTTTCGCTTATGGCCAACACAAAAGTGGGGGAATCGGTGCAAAATTAGGAGACGCAGTTATTCACCATCGATTTGGTCTCATCTTCAAATAGATCAGGTGCATTATGAAAAATGTATCGAAGGACTGAGGCCAAAGCCGTCCACTTTTACTGCAAGCTCCAGTTCTACATTGACCAATTTTGAAAAGCTTTCCGGGAAGATTTTGAATAGCCCAAAATAGAAAAACATTTTTGCAGTAACTGCATCTTCAATCACTATCTGCGTTTGCACTTTTAATTGTTCATTATCATTTTTAATATGGTGAATTTTCAAGTTTACTAAGGTTTCCTTTATTAAAAGAACTGGTGACTATCGCATAATGATGTTTTGATTGGGCTAAAAATAAAATGTATGACCATTCCATTGGTTGATGCCAGCCCACTTATGAAGACCTTATGCTGATACATCAACTTGGTTATGCAATAGGTACCCCATGCTACCTAGACATGAGAATTGTAAAAATTAAAAACTTCGTATCTGGTGATCCTGCTTAGTCTGTAAATGTGTGAATCAAAAACCATCAATAGTAATTTGTACAAGTAGTTTAAGTCATACTTTTTTTTCATGAATTTGCAGTTTGATGAACGAGGGCGAAGCCCCAATTAATCAAGCAAATTAATGAAAAATGAGACTTTCAAAACGTGTTGTACACCTAGTTTTTTTGCATGGTGATATCTTGTAACTCGAAATTTAGTCGAAAAGGGCTTCGGTATTTACAACTGTCAAATTGACATTTCAATAAAATAGTTAAAAAAGTTTACTTTTTTTCAAGATTTTGCGTTAAGAAAAGTGGTACTTTCAATACGTTTTTCGTTAAAAAAGGCGACTTTCATGATCACTATGCAAAAAAAATATACAGTATAGTATACCTATTATCGATAATTTTTGGATGAATATTATGAGTTACAATCCTAAAGCTGAAAATATAACGAGTCCATTGGACTATTATTAGGATTATTACGCATGCTACGAATTATATTTGGGAAGAAAATATAATAATTTAAAATATATAGAAGAAGAAGCGTAATATTATTATATTACCTGAGTATCAATGCTCATGATCAATCTTCGTCCGAGATACACTTTTTGTAGCTTTTATGCTTAAAACGCAGGACCTAACCTCAAAAAATCAGCTGACATTTCTAAATTAGTTCATTTGCCAAGTGAAACGAAAGTTAAATTGAAAATCGCGAGTCGTTATATTGCCAGTATGGTTGACGTGAAACCATAAAGAAGCTGACCTGCGATTAATTAATTCAAATAATCAATGGTAGTAAGAAAAATCGCAGATCAACCCCCCTACAGTTTGTACAACACGGTAGCTCTAAAAAATCTTCACTTACCGCGATGGCCGAGCTAGCTCAAATTCGGCGATATGGTCGTTGATTCAAACCACCAGCTGTGTACCTTAAAAAAAGGAAATGGGCGCCAGAAATCAGATGATTTCAAATAATTAAAATAAACTACAAGTAACTAACGTTTATTTAATAATTACTGAATAATCTTGTACTGTCAATAGTAAATAATTAAAATAATTTGATCACAAATAATGTCATAATAAGGCTGTGCAAGTTAAATGAAGGTTGCGACACGCACAAAGATCAAAAACCCCTTTCCGGTTATTAAATTAATTGTAACCACAAACTTAATGAAGCGGTATGCATACCGCTGTCATTTGATAAAACCTTTCTGTTCAGGCTATTGAAAGCAAAAAGCGTGAATGCTCCTTTTACAAAGGTTCAATTGCACACCGAAATTGTAGCTTTAAATATTAATCGTAATTAAATGTAAGCATAAAAGTTTAAATAGCAAAAACAAGAGCATGTATGAATTTGAGCTTTACAGGTTAATAATAACGGAAAGCATAAATGTAAACTTTAACTACTGATACTTTTGGAATGTAAATTCCAGGTATCGAAGATAATTTAATATAATATAATCTTGGAATAGCCAGTCCGAATTAGCTTGTAACACTAACCTCCAACATCCATAAAGTGCGGTCAAATAAGTGCTGATCGTGAGCTGCTATACACCGCCGTGGATGCATCGGTAATTGAAGCGAAGCCAACCTCAAACTGTGGGATGTAAAAATGACGCCAGCAGGTGTTGAAAAATTAAATCGGACAGCGACCTTGCCTCCAAGATCAAATTCTCGGGTAAAACTGTCAATTTAGAGGTAAAAGAAATGCAATTAATACGAGAATAGCTAAGAGAAAATCTCAATCGTACCTGATTCAAATTATCAGCTCTTGAAACGAAATTAATCGTCGTGGCGTAATGAAGCACGAACGGGGCCTTCTTAGAAGCGAGTTGCTTCGTCGAGGTGCAAGAAAAGAATGCTCGCGTATTCGACCAACTAACGAAAAATAGCTGAATGCTGCGGCCTCGCGATAAACCAGCG
Source organism: Agriotes lineatus (assembly GCA_940337035.1). Lineage (NCBI taxonomy): Eukaryota > Metazoa > Arthropoda > Insecta > Coleoptera > Elateridae > Agriotes > Agriotes lineatus. The sequence goes on along the minus strand of CALNHX010003088.1, from coordinate 25,736 downwards.
ATTTGGGTTTTCCAAAATCGGTACGAAATGAGCGAACTAATAATTTGAAATAATTCAAAATACAATGGATTATAACTCAAGTAAAAATATACAGGTTATGCCTGAAGTAAATTGGTAAATGGCGAAACAATTAAGCGGAGCCAAAAAATTGTTTCAGAAGGTCCTATTGGCCAATGTTTTACATTTAAGAGATGATAATTGGCTAAAAATTTTACAAATTATATTCTCTTGTTGGCATGTTTCCGGTTGTAGACTTTACAAACCTTGGCAGTGATGGAGAGAACGCAGTTGATCATATCATTACTAATGTTCAAACCAGTGCACTTACTGACGCTCTTTGCTGCAGCAATTCGCGTACGAACATTTTAAGTGAAGATGTTTAAAGCTCGAGTCTATCACAAATATTTTTTACAAATCTTCTATAGTTCCTCAAGAAATGCTAGAGATGAGAAAAAAGTAACACCAACGTGCTCTTCGGACAGTAGCTAATTAATATAGTATGATCACATTTTCTTTTTCATATAGTATGGCTATGGCATAGATCCCAATTTATGAATGCAGCTATAACTCACTTAATCAAATGTCAAGTTTGGCATTGAAATACAAAAGTAGTTGTATTCATAAATTAGGAAGTATACTCTATTCACTATAGTCCCGGATTGTCAATGTCAAAATCCAATTAAAAACAATCCTTTATATCATGGTTAATAGTTTTAAGTCAAGCTATGGGTAACTAGAAACAATTAATAAAGCTACTAATGTCAAAATTATAAATTATAGGTTATATTTCGAACTGGCTTAAGCAAAAATAAATAAAGGTTGCCAGGTAAAAAAACCCAAATTTTCAAAATTACGCTTTTACGTTGTCCAACCTAGTAGTAACAAAAAAACCAATAGAAATTCAACAGTGCTACCATAAAACGTATATTTCATAAGCATACTATAGTTCATTCAGATTCAAGATAGAGCAAAAGCTGCAACCCAAGTTACAAATATTAGCAGTAAGTTGATTACTAATATGAATTTATTAAAATTTAGATCACAGAGACATGGCCTTGTTGCTGTCTTTAGAAATGTCAAAATCAATGTGTCATGTTTTTAATATGAATCTTTGCTTGAGGCGGCCATTAACAACATTTTTTTGGTGGGTACATTTATTCTCAAATCACATTCAGCAGATTTCGTTTAGGAAGCTTTGCAAATTTGACAAAAACTATAACCTCTATATTATTCTACGTAGATCCCATGATCTACATTTTAATAAAATCAAATTAGTAATCAACTGACTGTTGATATTTGTAACTTGGGTTGAAAATTTTGCTCTATCTTGAATTTGAATGAAATATAGATGAAAATATTTTTTTATCATATTTTACTTAAGTGAATTGCAGTAATTGAACTTCTCTTTAATGCAAGTGCTGTATCCCAGAAAGCGTTGGCTTGTAGAGATGGGTTTTGCATTTTGAATCTTTTTGGTGGAAACTGAGCCAAGTTCAGGCACATTTGGACCTGACTATGTACCCTTCGTGCTAGCTCCAAATCACGTGTATAGTCTGCTCAGTAAACATGAAAGCCCAAAGTGCCTTTGATTTCCAAATCTCCATGAGTGTACTTCCAAAATTCATCTTTGTCTAAGAATGTACTTACAAGCAATTACTAAGACACATAGGTTAAGAGTGTGATATTTACTTAGCATCTGTCATAACTGTTAGAAGTAATTACGTTTGAGAATATTATACAATATTGGATACTACGAGTATTGACGTAGCATTTATCACTAGGTATTTTTATTGAACTTTATAAAACTTCATGCCAGAATTTCCAGAAAATATCTACTTCGACGCTTAAATAATGAGATATATTAACTGCCGTTGATTGCCATTTTTAAATTCAAACCTGCCTTTATGCAGGTTTGGAAACTTTTGATAAATAAAATATAAAATCTTCAAAAAAATATTAATGTTTTTATATTTACTGAATGGCCTATATGTATACACGTTTCTGTGTAGTCTCGTTACTCTTTCTCACATCCTAATCTTCACAGAAAAACGACATAAGTTATTCAACGTTTTGTCTCTTTACTTCCCTCGTCTGAAAGACCAAGGAAGTATTGTAATCACGAAAAAATCACCTTCCTAGATTTCTTCAGATCTTAATTTTTAAAGTCCCTAGATGACGAAAAACTAGTTTTTAAACTGAGGAATAGACACAGCTCAGGTTTTATCATTGATAAAAAAGGCACCCAACACATGCAGGATAAATGCTGTACGAGACAAAAATAAGTAAAGACTAAGTGCGGTATGTTGACCTTTTTAGTCCGGAAGCCCCAGAAATGCGCAAATCTTTGCGCGCGGCTGTGCGTCGCATTATAGTCAGGAATCAGGAGCCATAAATTCGATCATGAGATGTGCATCGAAGATATAGTTGTCAAAAAATATACACTATCTGGAATTATCTTGCGGATCTAAATGTGGGGGGCTCCATTCTTTTTGCGATTGCAAAAAACAGAAAAAAAAATCGGATTTTTTTATTACTGAAAATTGAGCAGTTTTATGCAGACAAATATTTCTCAATGATTCTTAAACTAGTGGAAAGCTTATTTTTTCTAGATTCAGATGATGATACGAACTTAATCTCAAAATTATTTTTAACAACTGCTACAGAAATTGTTTAAACAAAGCGTACGGGGAATGTGCAGTATAAATTTCAGTATCGATATTGCTCAACGTTCAAATCGCATTCGCAGGCGCCTGCGGTTCAGATTCAAATCATGATGGTTTAATCTCTATTATCACTTTATGACTTCCAACTGGTGATCCTTACATAACATTCGCGATAACGAATTTGATATACGCATAGAAATGAATTTGTGTTGGAGTGATGTAGCGATTAGGACACTTAAAGGGGATGTCGAAGATCTGCGGTTGAATCTTCACAAATAGTGCCCGGAGGGCTGACTACCTTGTCACTTTCCAAATTGTGTACGAAATTCCTATTATATTTACTTTCTCTAATTTTAGGTTGCAGAGCTCTGTTTTTAATTTATATAGAGGTAAACTGTATATGATCGAAAAAAGCAATCGTTATTGTTGGTAAAACGTCGTGTATACGCTTTCATTTAGTATACTGATAATAAAACTATTACATTTTATAACAATGGCAAACTAGGACCCGACTGGCCTTATGAGCAACTGGACAAATGACAAGTGATAGGATACGATATATAGGTTCCAGGGTGCCCATTTTCGTGGCGCCTTAAAATTAGAAAATAGAAACATAGAAAAACCAATTCTACTTCTCGAATGTTGCTATAATCATACATTACGACTATCTTTATGCATTAATTAACCTAGGAGTTTTAAAGTGTTTCATGTTCAACATCAAAAACGTTAATGATAGGTTTACTTATTCTGAAAGCACAGAGATGGCACTGATATTTGGAGAATGCCAAAGTAATGCTGATGTTCAAATCTAATAACTCCGAGTCGTAATGTTTTTCGAAGGCTGGGTCATAATTTGCAGAGAGGAACATTTCAAAAGCCTCATTTAAGTCTCGAAGGGTAACTGACGAAGATACAGACAAAATGCAAACCTTCCACATCAGCACACGCTCTGTATACAAAATCTTACAAGGGTAAGCGCGTATTATACGTATCAATGTATACCAGTCCAGCACTTATTGGAAAATGAATTTGCTTTACGTTCCTTTACGATCCTAAATAGATCCAAGAATCACATTTTCAGTGCGTATTTGAAGTTAATGTGTTTGGTGAAGTATCCTAGGGGATAAAGTTATACTGGTGCACACTTTTTTAATAACCCCTTGATTGGGGAAATCTTTATTTCCCTACTAACACTTTCTTTCAACTATTAGAAGTTCCAAAATGATGGAAAACCGTTCCATTTTCACAGGAATGTTAATGATCACTCTAGAAGAATCGAGTAATTGCAAGAGGTTAGTAACATGCTTGACTGAATGCGCTTTAAGCAACAAGTACCCCAAAGTTAACATGGCAAAAATTGCTGCATGACAATACTGCGCCGACGTATTGATAGGGGAGATTACAGAAAAGCCAGAAATCACAATTATTCAAATCACTTGAATATGGCGGATAACTGTAAACCTAACTTCTTATCGATGCATCATTAGTAACTATCTTTCAAAAAAGCAATGGCCGCAAATGTCTAACATTTGCAGTCTTGACCGGGTGATTCTTAAACGCTCTGACATGTAAAAATCTGTTAACTTATGCGATACTCAGCCACAAACTGCTTTCATCATCTAAGTTGGTCATATAGAATTTTCGTTACTTCCTGAACCATTACAAAACTAGATCTTAGATCTTCTTCAACCGTACGTTTTACGGCGTCAATGAGTGTCATCGTTAGATGCATTTTTAAGCCTCGAACTACTCACCTTCACTCAACTCACTCTTAAAATCGTAAAAGATTATAGCTCAAAAATGATCGGGCGACAAATCCATATTACATAAATGCGCTTCATTTGTTTTCATATTTTGTATGCACATACCGAGTATCCTACAAATGGCAATAACATGGCAGTTAGCCATGTAGTCTAATTAATTATGAGTAAAAGATTGTAATGAAAAACAACGTACGGTTCTTAATTTAAATTAAATGTGTCGTCACTGTTGGAGTTGGCATTATTGTCATCCAACATATAATAAAAAGGGGCTATGTAACCACTAAAGTAACTCGAACAGCTAAGCGCTACTGCATGATTAAATTTGCACATTTAACGTGTTGTAATTATTGCCTTCATGTTTAAAAAACGTATTCAATAACAAATTATAGTCTGGTCGGCAGGTACTTTGTAGCTGGACACAATTCCCAAGTTAATGAAATTTTGGGATATTGTTTGGGGATGGTACGGGGTGTGGAATCTGAGTTTTCGACCTCGAGGACCCTGTGCTAACTCGGGGAGGGCCGAAACACCTCGAAATTTTCGGACTTTTTTCGGTTTTTTGCTTATATCTTCTGAACCATACGTTTTTCGAGAAAAATATTGTTCCACCAAGTTGTAGACCATTACATTTCCTTCAATTTTAATTGGTCAAAATTATTTGTTGACCTAATACTTACCGAGATACAGCAGTTGAAAGATGGAAAAAATTTCTCAATATGTAAAAAAAACTAGAAAAATGCAGGTTTTTGCCTCATAACTTTTATTTTTCAACATATCTATGTATACTATACATTCTATGTATGTCCCCTGACCCCCCCCCCCTCCCCCGGCCAAGGGTTATAGATCGATATCATTGCTTATACTTATGTATTTAAGTGAACATGATATTATACAATAGTCTTACACAGAGTTATATAAATGATAAATGTACATACATTAGGCATCCGTCCGCTTTGATCTTTTTGGAGCATGTGGCAAATCGTCATCGCTCTCGTCATCATTGTGTCCTTCCTCCTGGATGCTGATTTCGTCGAATAGGTTGAGCTGGTCTTCACATTCTTCGTCTGTATCGTCTTCGTTGAAGTCGGCCTCGGGCCAATTATCACAAGCAGTGCCGGTGACAGCCATTATTTCTCTCATGGCGTGGAATGTGCCATGGCCCTCCAGCGTGTTCACATTGAAGTCTGCATTGTCAAATATAATATTTTGAATTATTTCCGTGGTGATTCAGAGTTGATATGGCGTTTCCCACAGGGCCAGAACGGTGTTTCATATGAGATGAAAGTTTGGCAGAACGTGAAGTGACTGTTGTTAAGAAGAGAGGGATTGCTACGCTTATTGCTTCCAGTGTTAAAAGCAACAAGCCTCAACATTGACAGTTACTTGGGGAAGGATTGGAGGATATAACAGTTCACACGGCTTTTCAAAAAAATTACAACTAAAAACTGATTTTGGCCTCTGTACGTCGTTAACAGGACGCCCCTACAACTGCCTCCAAACCAACCTGCCCAGGTAGGCCATCATTTGATTTCGACAATAGATGCTTCCTATGCGAGGAAAAAGTTACTGAAAAATTCAGACAAAAACAGGTCAAGTTAAATGTTAAAAGACGCAATCTTATGGTAAAAGTGACGCTCCCAAATGTAGCAAACACGATTTTGACAAAAGCAAGAGAGCGAGGTGAAGAATGGGGCAGAAAATTGAAGGCCGTATAGCAGTGTTGGATAGTTTCAACACAGATTTAGTAGCAGTAAACGCTGAATACCACCAAAAGTGTATTGCCAATTTTTACACAATGCCTGCACGTGTCCAAAAAAGGCCTGGACGTTCTAGTACTTCCAACTATGATCAAAGCATGAAAATTATATTCGCGTTTCTTGAGGAAAATAGTGATGAGTGCCAGTTTTCCATTGGACAGTTGCTTGATCAGGTACCTGAAGATTCTCGTCCACACGTGAAAACTTTGAAAAGGCGTCTGGAGGAGAAGTATATAAAGGCGACATAATCATAAGTGATTTACCCAACACAGTAAGTGTAGTGTGTTTCAAAAACACTGGTCATAAAATTTTATCTGATAACTGGTACTCAAACGAAAAAGAAGGAGACCCTCAGAAGAAAGAGCTCGAATTATCAAAACCGCAGGAAAAATTACTTTGGAAGATATCCGCTCAAAAACACTGCTACTTATCCTCCCATTGATAATACTTTTGCTGGTTTCCGTCATGTTGTCCCAGAAACACTGCTGCTTCTCGTGCATACGATTATTTTGACGAATAAACGGGGTTTACTGGATTCATGGAAGAACAAAGGTCTTCCTCTGGCACATGCTATTACTCTAGCCGTGCGTCCAAAATTATTCCTGTCTCCCATTATGGTTGGGGTTGCAACGTATGTATATCAGAAGTTTGGAGGGTGGCGGAAGGGGGGTCAGGGGACATACATAGTATGTATAGTATACATAGATATGTTGAATAATGAAAGTTGTGAAGCAAAAAATTTGCATTTATTCGTTTTTTACATTTTGAGAAATTTGTTCCATCTTTCAAGTGCTGTATCTCGGTAAGTATTGGGTCAACAAATAATTTTGACCAATTAAAATTGAAGAAAATGTAATGCTCTACAACTTTGTATAAGGACTATTTTCTCGAAAAACTCATGGTTCAGAAGATGTAAGCAAAAAACCGAAAAAATTCCGAAATTGTCGTGGTTTTTTGGCCCTTCCCGAGTTAGCACAGGGTCCTCGAGGTCGAAAACTCAGATTCCACACCCCATACCATCCCCAAACAATATCCCAAAATTTCATTAACTTGGGAATTGTGTCCAGGTAACCCCCCTCATTATGTACCTGCCGACCGGACTATAAAGCTTAAGTGTGCGAAACATTAATGGATATATATTTTTCCATAGAGAAAACCAAGATGGTATTATGTGGATTTACATTAAGTTAGTGCTCCATCTCTGTTTATCTACAGTAAAATGGATGAGAAAGAAAATTATAAGGCAACTATAACTTGATGTATTTCCACAGATTGTAATAGTGTTTAGTATAAGGGTTTAATGTCAGATTAAAAAAAGTTTAAAAGAATACAGAATTAAATTACAAAGATGAATTTAAGTAAATTATTAGGATATCGAAATTATTCACTTATAATACCATGAGTAGTCAAAGTTATGTCGACTATTTTTGTGGTGGTGTCACGAATGTCCATTGCGCTTTGGTATGATTAGGACGAGTGCGATAGCACGAGTCCTAATCCCAAGCGCAATGGACATGAGTAGTGATACCACCGCAAAAATAATCTACTTAACTTTGACTAAGAATGGTATTCGAGGGACTATTTAATGAACCAAACTACTTTTTCAAATTAGTTTTCAGTAAATCTAGCAACAAACTATGCAATTTCTATAGCAACAGAACACTAATATTGACTTTTTCTAATAAAATCACATTTGTTTAAAATAGTCACTTGAATACCTTCTAGGAAGATATATCCACTGATATTTTTTTGATTGGTCAAGAAACGTCAGAATTCTGGATATTCATTGGTCACTTTTTGACAGATGACAGGTGAATTGAATAGTCACGTGTATTTGGTAAAGAAATTAAATAGAATTTAAAATTCAATTGAATGATGATATATAAGAAACAGTAAGATCCTAACATAATTTAATTATTATCTAAAATGAAGTGGAGGATTAATAGGAAATACTTATTAGAGAAATATCATTCAACATAGTGCGTGTTAGATAAATATGATAAAGTTTCTATAGAGTGTTGGACTATGAAATAATATGCTAAACTAAATCGCTAAGAAGATAATAATGTTTATTAGTATATAAAAATTATTTGGAACAAAAACATATAATACCTTTGTAAGCGGCTAAAATTATCAAAATATACCCTTTATGAAAGTTATAATCTGTTTGGAATATAAGATTGTTGTAAATTAAACTAAAATTGGCGAGGAGAAAATAAAAAGTAAATTTTAAAAGATTTAAAGATGTGAAGAGGATAAGGAGGAAGAAAATGGATGCAATGAGAATACCCTAAGTAATACAGTTATAATCTACAAAAGTAATTTCTGGAATGGGATGCTGAACTGAGTTTATTGTCAAATTACATTACATTATATGAATTGGAGGATAACAGGGAATGGTTTTACTGGAAGTGGTTTACATTAAGATTGTTAGCAGAGTGAGCGTTTTTATGGGGTGGATAGAAGGTTTTCACCTAATGGAGTACTAATTCGACAAGCTTGTCATTGAAGTGACATCTTATAACTTGCATCTAGTCGAGGTTCGTGATACTAGGTCATCGGTGGCTTGAGAATTTTGGTAGGAAGATGTGGAAGGCGTTTACTGCTGATAGATCAGTTGGAGAAAGGTGGTAAGTGCCTTGTCGTGTTTGGCCGAGAAGTCTTTGTGGATCCTGGTGTTTGGTAGAGTTCGTACTAGGATTTGTTGGACGTTGGGAGATCTCTGTAAGATTACTAGATGCGTTTGGCTTGGTAAAGGAAAGTCTTAAGATCCATGAACAGGTGACAGAATACAGGTATTTATGTAAAAACTGAAAGAAACATATAGAAGAGTGTAGTGAGTTAATTTTAAAGAAGGGAGTACTTGCTATTTGATATGGGTGTAGGCCACAACGGCCAATGACAACAACGACCAATCGCTATTTTAGCTATTATGGCCATGACCACAACGGCCACCGTAACCATAACCGCCAAACGCGCCCGCATAACCATAACGGCCAATTTGACCATATCGGCCAACTCGATATTTGACTATAACGGCCACCATGACCATAACGGCCAATTCGAAACTCCGCCTCATGCGCCATTTTGACCACAACGGTCACCGACGCCTATGTATTGGCGTCGCTGGCGACGTAGACCACAACGGCCAAAATGACCGCAACGGCCAACCGTGACAGGTGACCACAATAGCCAAAATGGCCACAACGGCCAACCGATACTAAGGAGTTCCAACTTTACCAAGGTATCAAACATGCTACACATCGTAGTAACATGGGACCCACGGCTTGACATCACTTTCGACTGATGGCATTCTCAAGAGACCTTTATCTGTATTTTTTTATTTTTAAAAACCTTATCGGCACCAGGAATCGAACTCGCGACCTTAGATCAGTTGTCAGAATGCTTAACCACTGAGCTACCGACCCCAGCAAGGACTGAGTTTAGAAATTGTTATATGAAGCAATATCCTTTATCTAATAGACTTGTCTGTCCGGGACGCTGTTTTGTCTGTCCGGGACGCTGTTTCAGCAGCCAAACCGTAAGAGATAGAGAAAAAAGTTATTAAAGTTATATGTTTGGAATGGTCATGTCAGGTGAGGGACCAAATTTCAGTCACGTGACACTTCCGGTTTTCGATAAATCACGTGATTTGCGTCCGTACGGGACGCTGTTTCAGCAGCCAAACCGTAAGAGATAGAAAAAAAAGTTATGAAAGTTATATGTTTGGAATTGTCATGTCAGGTCAGGAACCGAATTTCAGTCACGTGACACTTCCGGTTTTCGAGAAAATAAAATATTTTAAAAAATATTATTGTTTTTATTTAATACGCGTTCTATTTGAAAAACGGTCTTTTTTGATTTATTAAATGAGACATTTGTCTCACTGGTTGCTAGTTTCCTTACTAATAGAGAGACATACATCTTCTAGTTCAAGCAGTAGTTCGTTTGATGATGATGGAGTTGTTGTGAGAAGACAAAAAACATATAGAAAAGAAAAAATACGAGGTAGAACTTGTTGATATACCTATGTCAGTTGACAAAAACGTTTCGATTTTTGTTGAATAAAATTGAAAATGAAATATTGCTACCTATAAATTGATCAGTAAAACGAGTTATACTGTTTTGCGGATGTCGCTTCAAGCTTAATGTTAAGAGGTAGTTGTGTTCAACCTAATATGCAGCGGTTGCTGACCTTAAGATTTCTTGCCACTGGAAGCATGTTACTTGTAGTAGGGGATTTTGCTAGGGTATCCCAATAATCTTCGAGTCAGATCGTTAAAAAAGTGTGTGAGGCAATTACTAGAATAAGCAACAGAGACATCAATATATGTGATAAAGAAGAAGTAGTTTTAGATTTTTTTTAAATAACAACATTTCCTCAGACTATCGGTGCTATTGATTGTACCCTTGTAGAAATCCAATCAGTAGGTGAAAAGGACGTCGAAATATTTGTCACGAAAAGGTTTTTTTTTGCTTTAAACGTACAAACCATTTCGAGAATCAGAAATATCGTTGCATGTTGGTCTGGATCAGTTCATGAGCAGACTTCAACAATAGTTTGACAAAGCGATATTGCCCTTTAGTTTCCACAACAGTGTTATACACTGTCGGACGCAATTTCTAATTTTTGGGACTTTTTTACTGACAAGGTGTGTAACTATTCCACTAAAATTCAACACTACTATTTACTTCATGTTGGAACTTGAAATACATACATTATTTGAGCCTAAAATTTCATCAGCTGTATGCTTTGTTGTTATTGTTGTAGAAGGCCTATTTCTGGTTATTGATAATTATTAACAACCATATTCTGTAAATGCAACCTGTTATTTAGTATATTACGTGTTACGGAATTCGCGGATACGGACTATAGTACCTTATACTAACAGGTTATCATAAAGTAAGGGATATATTTTAAGTTATTATAACTTTTTAACAAATTAAGTTAATAACAAAAACTAAACGATATTTAATTGTTTAAATAATGGGATTTTGTATGCCCAAACCCTGTTACCTCAAATGTTCAATATGACCTCCATTTTGATCTTGTAAAATCAGCAACCGTTCCTCTAAATTGTACACAGCATTTCGTAACATTTCTGGTTGAATTGCACCAATTTGCTTCGTAATATTGTCTTTTAATTCTTGTAACGTTGTTGGTCGTCTTTTAAACACTAAATTTTTGAAATAACCCCACAGCCAGTAGTCCGCTGGGTTAAGATCAGGTGATCTTGGTGGCCATGAATTTGCAAAATGTCTGCTTAAAACACGATCTTGAAAAACGTTAGTCAATTCTTTAACTGGTCGGAAAATGTGCGGGGGTGCTCCATCCTGCATAATAATCATGTTTTAAATTCCGTGGTGCTCGTTTTGCAGCTGTGGAATAACATAATCTCTTAACGTTTACTTGAGTTTTAATTTGAAGATAAACTCCAAATTGAATGATTTTCTTTTGGCACTCGTGTCAACAATTGTCATGACAACGCTTTTGTTTTCCATAGATACAATAAAATCCCATTCTTTAAGCAATTAGGTTTCGTTTACTTTTTGCTGTTAGCTTGATTTGTTAAAAAGTTATAATAAGTTAAAGTATATCCCTTACTTTATGATAACCCCATAAATTAAAAACTGAAAAAAAATTCCCTTGCTATATTTCGATAAAACCCTTACTTTTGTAACTACAGCGAGTTTTAATGTTGAATCAAGTGGCCTTAATAAATGTCAGATGTCGAAAAACGAATGATTGTGTACAATAATTTATTGACAGAAGCTTTGTTGTGTTCCTGTTCTAGTGTTATAATTCATATCCTTATTTGGGTATTTTGCCAAAATTAAAAATAATAAATAACGAACCTTTCGAGGGACACTCTGAAACCATTTTTCGGCTTCGCTCGAATGTTTTCTCCACATACCAATTATTTCAGGACCAGCCTGTATATTGTTTTCGCATAATTATAAACTGTATTTCGAATTATTTAAATTTATTAGTTCGCTCATTTCGTACCGATTCTGGAAAGCTCCAAAAACATTTGCTGGCTTATCGGAAGGTCCCAGCGTTCAGCTGTCTTTGTTAATTGGCCGAATGCACGAGGATTCTTTTCCTGCACCTCGACGAAGTAACTGGATTCTAAAAGGGACCCGTTCGTGCTTTATTACGCCATGACGATTAATTTTGAAGGGCTGACTATAGTGTCAGGTACGATGGAGTTTTTTTGTTTGTTCCTATTAATTGCATTTCTTTAGCTCTTAATCGACAGTTTTACCCGAGAATTTAATCTTGGAAATATGGTTGCCGTCCGATTTATTTTCAACACCTGCTAATGTCCTACCTAGTTCCTGCGGCTTGTGAATGGCATTTCTGCAATTACGGACGCATCGCCGGCGCTTTCTCCCCCGGGTATAGCAACTCCTGGCCAGCCGTTGGTTAACAGTCTTCTTGGTATTATATCATACTACTTTAAAAGTGAACGGTCTTCCTGCTTTTAAGCAGATTCGGGCAGTTTAAATTTGTACTTTCCATTGTTATTAACATATAAAGTTTAATCTCATACAGTCAATCTATTTTAATACTTAAAGCTTAATGCGTATATTTAATTACGATTAATATTTAAAGCTACATTTTATGTGTGTAATTCAACCTTTGTAAAAGGAGCATTCACGCTTTTTGCTTTCAATAGCCTGAACAGAAGGTTTTTTTTAAATGACAGCGGTATGCATACCAATCGATTTATTTGTGGTTACAATTAATTGAATAACCCAAAAAGGGGTTTCTTGGTGCGTGTCGCAACCTTCATTTAACTTGCACAGCTCTACTATGACATTATTTGTGATTAAATTGTTTTGATTATTTATTATTGAATTACCATACTAGAGATTATTCAGTAGTTATTAATAAACGCTAGTCATTTGTAGTTTATTTAAATTATTCGAAATCATCTGATTTCTGGCGCTCATATCCTTTCTTTTGAAGACTTTGCAGGGTACACAGCTGCTGGTTTGAACCCACGTCCGTATCGCCGAACTTGAGTTAGCTCGGTCATCGCGGTAAGTGAAAATTTTTCGAGCTTCCGTGTAGTACGAACTTTAAGGGGGTTAATCTGAGATTTTTCACTACCATTGATTGTTTTAATTCATTAACCGCACGTCAGCTTCTTCATCGTTTCAACTCTGCCCTCGTTATCAAAGATTAACAATTAAAAAAGAACAAGAAACTTAGCTTTTTCTCTGGGAGGAAAAATGACCAGCCTCCAATGAATTGCTTGTCAGTGTCAAGCAATTCTTCTGGTTCAATTGATCGTGAATGAGACTCCAGACTCTACCAGAATGCCTCCTTGACGTCCTTGGGGCAGCCAATTTACTGGATTCATTCGATTACGCCATCCCAGAGCTTGTCACTGACCACCACGCTGACGTTGTTCTATGTTAACTGCTCCCCATTATAACATAGGTGAACCCCTCACCGATGTTCCTGGTATTCGCTCCTTTCCACTTCGTTTCATGGACGCATGCGATGTCTATGCGGTAAGCTTTGAGGGCTTTGGTTTCGTCCAATCTTTGTACCAATGTGTATTGTACCAAAGCGTAGTCGGACTCGCTTCTTTGGTACGCTCGTTCTATGAGATAATAACCCTGACCCATTTCAGGACGAGCTCGACGCGCATCGCTGATAGGGGACGCTTTAGCCAGTCAAAGTATATGTTGATTGAACATTATATATTGACTGTACCAGAAATACTAGAACCGATTTGCCGCTTCACCTGCCGTTGGAGATCATTAGATTAGTAAGAAGTAAATGAACTAGTAATTTAACAACCATAGCCGGGGTCGGTAGCTCAGTGGTTAAACATTCTGACTAGTGATCTAAAGTGGCGAGTTCGGTCACGGTGAGGTTTTAAAAAATGTAAAAATACAGATAAACGCCTCTACAGAATTCCATCATTTAAAAGTAATGTAGGTGAGCGGATGGCGCAGCGAGCAAATGCTCGCCTCTCAGGCGGCCGGCCCGGGTTCGATTCCCGGTAGATACTATAGATGGATTTTAAAAATCGTACGCTCCCCGGCTACTACGCTAACATCTGTGGTAGTCGTTAACCCCTAATAAGGGAACTCTTCCTCAAGTTCGACGGGCAAGGCTAGCCACCTACCCGGCCTAAGGGCAAAGAGGGCTCCTAGAACCACTTTGTGGTTATAACAGGCCACTGGCCTACAATAAGAGGAAGAAGAAGAAAAGTAATGTAAAGCCGTGGATCCAATGTTACTGTGCTGTGCAGCATATAAAAGATCCCTTGCTAGGGTTGGAACTCCTTAGTCTTGGCAAAATCCTAAGTAGGACTTTGACCATATGACCACAGCAGTTGGTGTCTAAGGTACCTGGTACTCTGCATGCCTAGACCTTGTCCATTAACAAACAAACAAACAACCATAGCATAATACAATAATATAACGCTCAGTACAGTATAAGAAGGAATCGAAGAACGGGTGTTAACTAAATGTACCCTGCTGCATTTAGAGGAGAGCGAAATGTGAAACTAAAAGCTTTAAACATCAACACCATCTTGATTTTCCTACAACATGAAGGAGTCTTTAATATATAGATTATAGACAGTTAACATGGGCTAATAGTAGTAGCTTAGCAGTTTTATTTCATACCATCTATAATATTTTCAATTAATGTGATTATTACACACAACTGTCACATAACTGATATCATCCAACGAGAACCACGCATTTTTTTAAAATGGACCAATCCCGAACTGAGTACCTGATAAGCTCCCTAGAGAAATTTATCAACCGATAAGCTCCATAGTTCTAATTATCGACCCCGTAGATGGTGTCATAATTAGAAATAGAAATGAAATTTGAATTTTGTTGACATTATTAGATCAATTTTAAATCATAAATTGTATACGAGTTTCGCGTAATAATCTGCAAAATACCCCTCTTGTATACCAAATTGATTCTAATTTTGTCTCGTGCACTTGGTACTTTCGACAAAATTACTTATTGATTATACCATTCATAATGCACAAAATCCCTATTCAGGCCACGTATTAATAAGTGAAAACACCGTGGTGTTATCGTTTTGGTGTTTTCAATTTTGATCTGTCAGCTCTCAATGTTATGCCATTTCCAACGAGTTTTTTAGGATACACATTAAATACATTTCGTGGATCCATTTCGTGGATCTGTTAACTGGCCACCTCGTTCGTCCGATTTGACGCCATTAGATTATTTTCTTTGGAGATATGTAAAGTCGCATGTCTACGCCGATAAACCGGAAACAATTGAGCACTTGGAGCACTAACATTCAACGCGTTATTGCCGAAATACAGCCTGATTTACTGCGAAGAGTGTGTGAAAATTGGACCTCGAGATTACGTCATGTACGCGCCAGCCGCGGCGGCCACATACTCGAAATCATATTCAAACAGTAATGCCATAAAATTATCTTTCAAATAAAGCGAATTTCATGGATATTAAAAACATTTTTCTGTGTTTTATTTCAATTTAAAGTTCTCAGCCTCTAAAAAAACACCCTTTACATTAGAACTAATAGCCCAAATCTAAAGATATTGTGCAATGCAGCAAAAGAAATGGTTATCTGATAACCGGAATATGATTTTTTCTCAAATGGCGGGTTCTAGAACAGAAATTATATTTTACAAATATTGCATAGTACATGGGTAGCTCGTTTTTAATAAGAATGTATGGAGAAAAACCCCAATAACGTACTTTTTCAATTTTTATTTAATGAAATGCTGCATTCAAATTGAAGTAATTTATAATAATAAGTGTTTCAGACTGCAGTGTCTCCAAAATAAAACTGGGCGCACCTAACGAGAAAGCAAAATAAGGTTAGACGTCAGATCGATAAACTTATTTGGAGGTATGGTATGTTAGGAGCACCAGTGATGACGTAGTATACAAATAATGCTCAAGTGAATAGGAACCAGTCAAATAAACGTTAATTAGTAATGGTCTCTATTTGACATCTAAGTAGTAACTTCCTAACCAATAACAAAAAATCTGGTACAATATTTAAACGGTATTCTTTGCACAAGTTATTTATTGAAGAGGTAAAAAGTAGATTGAAATATAGCATTGTGATTGAAATTAATTAAAATTCTCGTTCTGCTTTTTTCTCCTTAATCGCTAATTGCCGCACGTCAGCAATCAAACGTTGTAATAATTCGTTGTCTAGCTCACCCCGCCCGATGTGTAAATATAAAATAAATGCTCGCATTTTCTTCTTAAAATGGCATGCTTCGTGCTTGTATCCGTACCCAGGTGACTTATCTCTAGGTGTATACATATTAGGGATATTTTTATCCTAATATTAATACCAGAAACAAGTGTTACAGGAACCCATTGACTCATTGCCTTCTTCTGTTAGGATTTCAATAAATGTCAGTACATTGCCTATAGTACATGTATATCGTCCTATATGAACGATATACAGTATAATATAATGTAACCTATGTTACACGAGGATGAAGTTTACACACGAACAGAAGGCGAGTGTTGTAATCATCCAAGTGTAATACATCCATTATATTATACGCGTCAAATACAATATTTTATATACAACTATATAGATTTTTATAACAGGTACTTAACTGCGTTCCTTATTAGTAAGTTAAATCAACTTGATAAGATATGTCAAATTAATCAATCGATATTTAGCTTCACAATATTATAAAAGTACCAATGAACAACTTTCATCACACAATAACTTATTCACTTACAATAGTAATTATTGCAATATTATAGCAATTTGTAAAATTTATAGGAATATTAGTCATATCGAAATTAGAAGCACTAATAGAAGCACATAGACTAGAAGTACACAAATTATTAACAGGATTTAGATCAATCTATTTCAAAATCTATCTAGCGGTGTCCATTTTATTGCTATTTGAATCAGCAGTATTTCTAACATTCAGTCACTTCTATCCTCTGTGGCATTTGAAAACTGTCATGGTTCATCCTCAATGACCACATATTGTGGAAAACACTTTCTGGATTTGATAGATTAAGTGTAAGAATAGCTTTAGCTAAACTTCGCCTTCTAAACTGAAAATGTTCCAAGAACGTGTATTTATATATGCATTTGGAAATAAAAACGATTTTATTATTATTATTATATTCCTAGAAATGTTGCTACTTATTTCGCCATTGTTCTGAATTTTGACTGTTCATAATACCTGAACACCCTTACACATATCAGTAGAATAACTGACACTTTTATTAACTTGACAGACAGTCATTTATGGACAATTTAGCCTACTAATTAGAAAAAACTCGGTGGAATATAAAATTTCATATTCCACTTTAGTGTAATACGAGCCGCTTTATATACTTGTAGATAATAGTTATGTATGCCACAAGTGAATAAAGAGGCTTTTTATCCATAAGGGGACAACTTTAGCTCGCGATGCAAAGCCGAGTGAAATAATTTCCGCAAATCGACAAAATCTCTTTATCCACATGTGACATATACTATTTTGTCAGTACTTACATTTAGTTATATAATTTTTCTTTTGAAATCTGACTTCCTACCGGTAAATTATAGTATTTTATTTAACAAGCAAAATGTAGGCTATATTACACCAAGATGAAGTTTACACACGAGCAGAAGGCGAGTGTTGTAATCATTTAAGTGTAATACAGCCATTACATGGGTGTCAAATACAATATTTCATCTACAAATATGTATATAGTTGGTAACACTGTAAGTCTATGTCAAATTCGAAATTAGCAGGTTAGGTTTTGCGTCAGTCTATATCAAACTCGAGGTTAGCAGGTTAGGTTTTGCGTCAGTCTATGTCAAAACTAACGCAAAACCGCACCTGCTAACCTGGACGTTAATGTCATATTGAAAATATAGCTCACTAGTTTAAAAAAATATCCTGTGGAATATGAAATTTCATATTCCACTAGTCTAATATGAGCCGCTTTTTGTATTTAGAGTTAGATATGTAATGCACTTATTATTTGTAGATAAAACTCTTTTTTAGATGTTTGCGTTTGAAGATACCAGATAATATAAGTTTCTTTAGATGCTTAATTTCACAAAATAACAAAGACCAAAAAGCTAGAAAAGCAAGAGAAAATAAATTATGAAAGGCGATTTAATGTAGAGATAGAAAACGCAATATCGGAAGAAAGCTAATTAAATAACTTTTCAAAAACAGACATATACATGATAATCCATTTAGAAACTCGAAATTATTAATACATTTTTAAGCTTTGAACTCTTTGTATAGCTTTAATAGCCAGAAAACAGAAGGAAAAATATTGAACATGAACATTTAACGTATTAATTACATACAGGTTGCTAGAAATCCGTTTGGAACATAAGAAATTAATGAGTGCGACAAGGAAGACATAAATAAAATGAGTAGCAAGAGAAAGATAGAATGTAATCATGACTAGGTAAATTTTTAAAGTAAAATTAAGTCAATGAAACAAACAAACGCTTCTGTCAAATATTTTATCTGTCATTAAGAATATAAAGTGAGGTTTAAATAATTAAAATAATTATGTGACTAGTAAACAATAGTATATTTAAACCTCACTTTATACTCTTAATGACAGATAAAATATTTAACAGAAACGTTTGGTTGTTTCATTGACTTAATTTTAGTTTAAAAATTTACCTAGCCATGATTACAGTCTATCTTTGTCTTGCTACTCGTTTTGTTCATGTCTTCCTTGTCGCACTCATTAATTTCCTATGTTCCAAACGGATTTCGCACAATCTGTATATGATTTTGGTGTATTCCCCTTTGTTTTTCATATGATTAATTTATTCTGGCATTTCTCGTTTTTCCATGTTTATTACTTCTTGTATCGACAAAAACTGGATTTTTATTTTCTAAACACGGTTTTATCCTTTGAAATAAAACATCTTAGAGGGCTCTTTTTATCTTCAAATTCTCCCATATCTGAAAAACGGTTCAATTAGAAGTATGAAGTAAGAAGCAAAATAAAGGCTCAAAATTACAAAAAGTTGTTAGTTTCTATTGTTTACTGTATTACTCAAATGCATATTGTTAAGTTGCTTTTTCGAATTATTGTATTCTATAACTTAATATTACCTGAAAAGTATTTTGAGATAGCTGACATTAATACCCCATGAATTTAAGGTTGCTCGAATGTTCGCGTTCAGCCACACGAAATTTGGAATCTCTAATGATTCCTGAAAAGTTTGATTTAGTTACCACTAGTTGAAAATTCTGGAAAATTACGAAGAGCGAATATAGTAACCCTGCTAAGTATAACAGTCGTATAAAATGCGACTTTGTGGGAACTCAGTTAAAACTGAGTTCTTACATTTTATCAGTTTTAATGTAAGTGCTATAGAAAAGCCAATACTTGTTAAAAGTACGAAAATAGCATAAACTTAATATCTTCGTACAGCAATTACCACTGTTGCATACCCAAAGATTTCTAAAAGAGTGACAAGTAGAGATTATAATACTAATACTAACAAAACGCAAAAATACTAAATTGAAGAATCATCGTCCAATTACGTTTATATCGTGAATTTATAATTTCATTAAGAAAATTATTACCAACCGATTGACAGCAAGTTCTGCCAGCTCCGTGAACAAGCGGAACGAGTTACAGCACTTTCAGCCACTTAACCACAATTCGAATGCTGTTTGAAGAATCCTCAGAATACGACATACCAACATGTTAGGCTTACGTTTACTCTGAAGGAGTATTTAATTCGGCATCAAGCTGGCCGATGACTATACAATGCCAGAGTAGGCACCAGATAATTTTTCCTAATAAAAATATCTACATATTACCAAATATACAGGCTGATTTTTTTATCATGAATAATGCATGCTTCTGCATCATGGGTTGCCTACAAGTTGTTACAAGATAAAAAAATCAGCCTGTATACATACCTAAAATCAGATGAACACATAGAACTAGTAAACATTGTAAAAATATTTAAGAAAGGTAGAGACAATATCCCTGAATCTCTTTACATTAGCCCTAGAAGATACTTTTAAAATGTTACCATAGTGAGACCAAGGCATAAACATAGATGCCGAATATCTCAGACTCCTCAGCTTTACCTATGACGTCGGTTGTAATTATTAGAAGTAACATCTTTGACTGGTAACGGAAGTAAATACCGACTCCAATTATATACGAGCAGGTTAAAAATGAATAGTAACAAAAAACATAAGTTATATTGAATATGAGTAACCACAACGTCCAAATACTGTTTCTGAGCAAAAAGTTATCCTTTAACTGTTCCATATATTTCGGCTATAACCTTTGGAAAAAGACAATGTGATCATTGAAATAGGTATGTATTTTAATAAAGAATCTGTAAAGGGATTTACTCAGAACTTCCCTAGCAGGTGGACGTTGTGGCACTAAACTGTAACGCTAGCTCCCGTTTCAATTTGAGTAATTTAATATTAAATAATATTTGCAAATTTAAACGTCGCCGACCCTTCGCGTTATCAAGAATCCGGTGTGTTTCAGCAAGATAAGATAGCGCAGACCGAAGTTCCGCCCGTGAAAACAGCGCGAACAAAGACGAGACGCGCGCCGTTCCTCCCCACCTAATATTTTTACAAAGCATATAAAAGGGCTTGCAGAAGGCATTTCAAGAGAGATTTCCAAGAGATTCCCCAGAGATTCCCCAGATAGATTTCCAGCAAACACCTGGTTCCCGATCCTTCATCCTGTCTTGTCCAGAGAGTTCCTCCGTCGACTCTACCAGTACCTAGGGAACCGTTCCGAGGCTGAGTTCAATTTAGTGGTTCCGCCAGGAACGTCTGAAACGCCAGCTATATTTTTCCTGTAAATATCCTACACCGAAAACCGTTTGTAAATCAGTAATAACTAACGTAATATTTAAATCCCAGCTCCCTTGCATTTTAAATTTGGCGCCTTGCTATTCAAGCAGAATTAGAAGCTTCAAGCTACCTAATTAGAATTTACCTGTGTTAATCCTTGAGAATTGCAGCGGCCGTCTTGCCTGGGAGCTCTGCGGACCGAACCGTCAACCTCGCCGAAGAATACACGTGGAGGTGCTGAGGTTGATAACCTCGAAAATCCTGTCGATTTGATAAATCGAGTTACAAGCGAAGTCCAGTCGTGCGGCGAACCTCACGGAGTATTTTAACAACAAACTGCAGCTGCACAAATAGGGTGAGAACTCGCGTGAACAGTTTTAATTTGTTGTTTGTTGACAGAAACCAGAATTCGCAGATCGGCGAATTTGACAGACTGCCCGGCGTTGCAATCAGCGCGCAGCTCGTCCCGAAGAGCTACGAAGTAGCGGCCAGGCCGACCACGACGTCCTCGAACGAATCGCGCACGAGGTCACGCCCGCTACAACCAGGAAGCGGCTACCGTCCGTAGAATCCGTCTCCGCGAGAACCAGGAAGCCGCGTTTTTATACGATCGTTAATTACGAGCAATAAACATCTCATTTAATTAATTACACGAATATTTACTTATGTACGATAGTTATATAGAATAAATGTTATACAGGATACTCCGTTAGTGTGTTTTGCTTATTTATGGTATATCTGAGCGAACGATCGAACCCTATCTGCGATTTATGAGCTATCCCTTGGTAAATAAATATTACAACCCCTTATAAGCAGGGGGGGGGGATATTACAAAACAAGCTATCCCTTGGTAAATAAATATTACAACCCCTTATAAGCAGGGGGGGGGGGGATATTACAAAACAATTTTAACATCAAAGAAAAATAAGGGTAGAAATATCTTCAAGTTCGTAATAATACTGAAACAATAAAAGGAAACACTGCGATTTCAATGATCGGCGAGGTAACCAGAAGTAAAGCAGGTGTTCGCTGCCTCACCCACCGAGGATGCCTCCGGTCGGTGATATGCGGCTGCTTTAAATACAAGGCATTTATTGTTGACCCCTGTTTTATTGTTTAAAATATTTATGTTGTATCAGTTGGTTTTCATTTTCGTCAAGAGTAAAGCCTAATTTATGTGGAAATTATCACTTATAATACCATGAGTAGTCAAAGTTATGTCGACTATTTTTGCGGTGGTGTCACGAATGTCCATTGCGCTTTGGTACGATTAGGACGAGTGCGCTAGCACGAGTCCTAATCCCAAGCGCAATGGACATGAGTAGTGATACCACCGCAAAAATAATCTACTTAACTTTGACTAAGAATGGTATTCGAGGGACTATTTAATGAACCAAACTACTTTTTCAAATTAGTTTTTAGTAAATCTAGCAACAAACTACGCAATTTCTATGGTAACAGAACACTAATATTGACTTTTTCTAATACAAATCGCATTTGTTAAAAATAGTCACTTGAATACCTTCTAGGAAGATATATCCACTGATATTTTTTTGATTGGTCAAGAAACGTCAGAATTCTGGATTTTCATTGGTCACTTTTTGACGGATGACAGGTGAATTGAATAGTCACTTTTATCTATTTCTCAGTTGAAACAAAAGTAAACGACGTTTTATTCGTTATTTTTGAGTTAAAGTAATATTAGGTAAAACTATATTTTTGTTAGGTGCTCACCCTATATATATTTTATCGAAATTGTTTCAGTTTCTAGGGAGGCATATAACTCGCATTGATAATATTGTCTTGCTCCAACAATTACTTCTTGAATTATACCGGCACCAGGCAGATTGACAGGCAAAGGGAATTGAGATAACATATTTTTCGTCATCTAGGAACCCTGAAACGTAAAAATCTCAAGAAATCTCAAGAAATCTCCTAGGATTAAAAACCTCTTTCGTCTTTTACGGAAAGTAATAAACTAACAGTAATTTTGTCTTTCATTATCATCATGTTAGTCGTCAATAAGCGTTTTGAGTTATTCTTTCAAGGGTGTTGATCGTGTTTCATCAGTTGATTGCTCTGTGGTTTCCGCAGTTTTCAGTAAAGCTCCTGCTTGGTCTAAGGCGAAGGAAGTATTGTTATCATGAAAAACGTTACCTTCCGACATTTCTTCAGATCTTCACGTATCAAGATCCCTAGATGACGAAAAACGTGTTTTCTCAATTCCGTCTGTCTGTCTGTCTGTCTGTCTGTCTGTCTGTTTGTCTGTGCGTCTGTTAGCGGCATGGCTCAAAAACTACTTGCTTTACCAAGACGATATTTTGCATGCGAATTAGACGTCTCCCTGCGAATTAGACGTCTCCCTGGCACGAAACCAATTGTACCTCTGGTCATATATACAAGCTGATTATTTTATCATGTAACAACTTGTAGGCAACCCACATAATGCATTATGCATGCTTCTGCATAGTGGGTTGCCTACAAGTTGTTACATAATAAATTAATCGGCCTGTATACAAGGTCAGCAGCTTAAAAAAATAAAATTCGTTTATTTTTGCTTTAATTAAAAAACTATTAGTTAAATAAAAATAATATTTTGCATGTAGCTCAGGTTTTCACTCTTGACAAAAATATGTATATTTAGGCCCCAATATATACAGGGTGGAGACCTTAAAAAATTAAATTGCTGTTTTCCTTTGATATTTTAAAAATTTTGGTTTCAAAGCGTTCACTTTTTCCTGATTTTTTGTTTTTCATCTAATCTTTATCATTTACAATTACAACGTAAAATTTATATTTAACTAGTCTACTAAGCCTATCTCGAAAACAATATAAGAAATCAACGCATATCCGTCGCCTTTCTTCTTACTCTTTCTGGGTATAAGATATTTAAAGTTCATAAAGCAACTGCCCTAGCTAAGCCTAAAGTATGGAAAACTATTTTCAAGGAAAATTGTTTGTCAGAGTCTTTGTGCTGGAACTGCTAATTGCCAATCAAATTACAGCTTCATCTTATTTCTGGCTATTAGGAATTCTCCATTTTAGATTATCAGTATGATGCCAGTGTGCAAAGTTGGAAATGCCTTAAACTAACATTATAATTGAATCGACTAATTAGTGGCGCAGCAGCTCCCGGGCGACCGGATCTAAGCCTTGGATTGTCGAAGGACTGGAGCTGCTTGACCGTGCACTGAAAACCTCGGTTTGAGCGCTGCAGCTAGAACAGACAGATCATTCGACGAAAATTTACAGCGCTAGGTTCAATTACTCGCAAAATAGCTTTGGTTTGAACTTCCTTTGAATTAGGATATCGCCTCACTATTGACGCTTTAGTGCGATCGCGAGTTCTTTTATAGGAAGCAAAATTGCCTTTGAATTTGGAAAAGGTGTTTTTCAAAGGTATTTGCTTAGTGCCTCGATCGGTTCTTTCCTTTGGCAAACTAGATGACTTTTTCTTCGAGGCGAATCGCTAAACTTCAACACAAGGTCTGTAGGTGCGACGGTTAAGGCATTATCACGGTTTCCCTTTGCTACACGTATTTGTTGCCGCTAAACACGTCCGACTTAGGTAAAAATGTCCATCTTATTATGCCCAGATTTATCAGTTCAACACACTCAACAAAAGATTCTAAAAATTATCTTTTTTATCCTAAAATTAAGAGTTATCTTAATTTGTTTTAAATAAAACTCAAAGAACCACTTTCCCAAATACAAAATGTTATGCAGCATATGCATATAGGTAAAGGTAAATAAAAACGTGCCAGAATATAACTAAAGTACAATTTTTGCAGAGCACACAAAGATATTTCCATATTTTTATGTTTAAGATACAGTTAACAAGATATTGAAAAGCCTGTTTAATAAAAAGTAATTATCGTACAATTCCATTTTCATTGATATATTAAAAAACACATTAAATAGTGCCCGTGACCACATTCAAGAGTGTTATATGGTTTCAGCATTAAACTAATGTAATCTATTAATTACATCCTTTTAGTAGCAAATGAACATATTGTCAGTAGCATTATTAGGCCGTCTGGTATTAGTAAAGCTTATATAGTGGCATACCCATTGGTTGAACGTGCCTAATGGAGGATAATAGTATTATAAAATGAATCCCAGATTGATGCTATTCTCTTTTATGTTATTATTTAGGGAGCGAAAGATAGCATGTTACCTCTTCGTGGGAAAGCGTGGACTATAACAGCAGTTGGATACTACTAAAAGACATAACGTAAGATTAACAACTTTTATCATAGAAAAGTAAATACACGATAAAAAATTAAGCTCGGAGAATGCCTTCGTTTCGAATCGCATCAGCAGCTGCTTTAATTTTATTTTTGAAAGTTTCTTCTGCACACAAAGATTTGCAAAAGTATTAATGCTATCTCATCGAATGCGAAAACTTCCAACCATAATATTGGAAACATTATGACTCAGTATCTTCGCATGTCTCATCAAATTGACCATCAGCGATGGAAAGTTGCAAGCTTTAATGATAAGTTTTTTTGTGATTAGGATCCCTAATATCAAATACTGAAGGAAGCAAACAGAAAATTAAAGGAAGAATTGACATGACAAGGGTAGATTTAGTCCGAAGCCGGACAACACTCGGCGCGCCATCTCAGGCGCAGGGGCAGCTCGGCGCCGGGGACAACTCGGGCGCGTAGCCATCTCGGCGCCAGCCCAACTCGGCCACCTCGAGGCCCATCTCGGCGCCGA